>QDHC01002842.1:538986-549867 GCA_013186455.1 Papilio dardanus tibullus | reverse complement strand
GCACGTAAACAGGGAAACTTGCAGGTTTTATACTATTACGAAGATAAAAACGTCGCGGGATCTTGGTCTATAAAGAATCGCTATTACTGTTTGGACGTTTCTGTCTTTATACATTCAGAATCGATGCTAACGTATTTTTTATATAATTTTGGAAAACATGTTAGTTAATTAAACACAAACGGACACTTTACTTAACGAAATCTTATAATTTTATTTCGTTAAAAGTTCTTAAGCTCGATTTCGTAATTTTACCAACAAAAACATACTGATATTACAATATTTTATATAAAATCAAATTAAAACTTAGAAAAGTTATTCTACAATCTAATATTACGGCCAAAGTTGAGAAAGCAATTTACCTTGTAAAGAATTTTTTAATGTTGTGAGCATAATGGCGTTAAAATAATTTAAAGGCTCAATAAAGTTTAACAGCGGAGGATATTGACGCGCGCCGAACTTAATGTAATCCCGGGGCGCCGATCGACTCGTCTCTCGTTATACTCTAGTTGACGTTCTCTATGGCCATTGCTGTTTTAGCAGCGGACGAAACCCTTCAGCTTATCGCTCTTTTATGTTAACATTTATTTAAATTGCAAGCACGCACATGTACTCGCACAACTATACTATTAGTTAGGAAAAGATGACAGGAAGAGTAACATAAAACCGTTTTAAACGCATTATCTTTAAATTGCAATAAGTAAAGAATGTGTGAAATATTGTACCTAGGAAAATATGGTTCCAGAAACCTTGAATATGTTGTTTATTCATCTATAAATGTTGACAAAGAAGTTAGAACAAAAAGCCTTAATAAGGATGTATCCCAACATTTATGTAAATTTCAACTGAAGATGTATTTATTAATCGTCAATAGCACCGCTTTCCAACTTCGATTCGCACAAAATCCAATAAATGGATCGCATATCCGGTAAAAGCCCAATGTTAGATTTGTAGTTCAAATAAAATAAATTCACTTAGTTCAAATGTTTGAAAATAGCTAAAGAATTTCTATGCCGGCGGTCTCGATAAATGTTGCATTTAAATCAAGGTACTGGAGGAGGGCCAAGCGAGGCCGAGCGCACGGGCCGCGCGGGCACGGCGGCGCGGCGCTGCCTCGTTTCGTTTGCTGCACTTGTCCACACTCGCTTTCAGGAACAAACAAGCTCGTTCTGTGATCTGAATGCCAACTCCATCCTAATCCAATCGCTTGTTCAAAATAATTGACACAATTTCCCGTTGACCGTCTTAGACTTCGAAACAATTCTTGAAATAAAATACTTTTTAAATAACAAGTAAGTTTAAAATGAATGACTTTTGGTATTTTGAGGGACATATTTTATATTTAATATTAGTCATTGTTTAGTTTGATTTTAATTTCGTTGTGTAATCGTAGAATATTAATGAGTGTAAAATTATCTACTGGGTTTTGAAAAAACATTTTATTAACACTTTGTAAACTTGGGTAGGTAAGTATAAATCATGAACTTTAATTTTTTAAGAAAGTATGCAAAAATTAAAGTGTAACTTCCTCGGTGCTTTTATAAAATTTCATTCACTCCTTAAGCTCTAAGTAACTTACATCGTTCAAAGTTAGTAATACAGTGTAATCCCAGCGGGAAAAGGATCTCAAAGAATTAAATTATCTTTAGGTGGAAGATGCAAGAATTTTGCTTAAATAAGATCTCAACATTCAAATTAACTACAGCCGCGGGAGTCTTTAGGAATAAAATCGAAAGAGAAATATGAAATCCATTTGCTTTCCGACCTTTTACATAATTTTCCTCGGGTCATTTTTATTTTCATTCATTTTCATAAACCTTTAATATTTTTTATGAAAATTTAAATTAAATTCAAGACAAACTTAATATAATGAAAGTTAGACTTACGATTCAACACTGAATAGTTTTTAAACGTAAAAATGTTATGAAAAACAACCGTTTATCACAGAATATCAATTCTTAAGAAATCATTTTTATTCTGCGTATTTACGGAAGTATTATGTCCTGAGGGATAAAACATCTAAAATTAGATCAATATTCGAGAAAAATAACCTTGGAAAGGAGATCAAAAATAATACTTTTATAATAATCCACGTGGGTGATTTTTCCTAAACATATTGAATTAAATAATATTAAATTATATGCTAGTTGATAAAACATAAGCATTGCGCAAAACTTTGAAATCAAATACTCTGTTCTAGAAGTATTTTTATTAGTTTCTTATTATCAGAAGGCAATATTTCACGCACATACAACTCATCGTAGCAAACTCGAATACAAACGACTAAATTATTACGTAAAAATAATCAAAAAGCTTACAAGTGAACGCCGCCAAAAGCTATACATAAATATACTGTAGCTACATTTCGGTGCCAGTGTGTCTCGCCGTATCATTCTGCGTACAACACTTATATCATAGGTCAATGACATGAACTACATTTTTTTATGTAAGTCAAAGCGTACTCTGTTATACTAAGTTCCTTTTTGGCAACAAACGAAAGGAATTTTCTCTATACTTGTAGTCGCACTTAAATGACCTATTATGAAATAATAACTTAAAATAAAGTTCGTTTTTTTATTCTTTTTTTTATTTTATGTTTAAAAAAGCAATTGATGTTCGGAAAAATAATAATTTGATTAAAATTTTAATCACCCAATAGGGTATTTTGTTTCAATTTACTGTTTATTTAAAAGAATCTGGTACAAACGTACTTCAAAAGTGATATATTCTAAAATAAATGTAACTTTAAGCCGAGATTTTTCTGTCTCCACAATGAGACAGATAATAATAAACGTAAGCCTATAGTAAATTGCATTATCGCACTTAAGTACAAGTTGCATTATTCACACTAAATCCAAACAACACAGTACACGCAGTTTGTGTCCGTGACGAGTGTGAATGAATTACGTCACATTTTTCTCGCTAACTCCTCGTCGTCCTGCGCAATAAAACATTCATGAATTCAGAATGTTACCGCTGAGTACAGAACAGTCGAAGCTTTCGATTTTTGTAAAAATCGTACGGACCTTTAAATATTCAACGACAATTTTACCGATTTAAAACTCAAGCTTTTAGGAAATAATAACTGACGCATATAGATCTCTAATTAATAACTAAGAAAAGTTCCTTAATGTAGATTTTTCATTCTTATTATACGCTAAGGGTGGCCACTTAAGGCCTCTAAAAACATTTAATGATGTAAATTATATTCTGTAGTCTAATTGTTTCCGAATTCCATGGACAAAAATATCAAGGCTAGCGCAGTATTTTTCAAATATTCAAGTACCTTCCGCTGGCGACGGAAACACGGCGAAATATGCTCGACTTCCAGAGCGGTATGTGAACAATTTCGCAGAAGCCCACCGAGTGAGACATTCACGTTGATAAGCGTGAAGACTAATTTCGTATGTGGCGAAGTGACAAAACTGAATACCGCTTAAATGACATTCTTTTTACAATACTCTTGACTTGTGTAGTTGCTACCAAAACATATTTAACATATTGAGTGTGGCGATTAAATCATAACTTATTACTCTAATTTTATTATTCTGAAAAAATGGACTAGAATGGAGTAGTTATCCTTATATAATTACTCATTTTAAAATAACTCATTGAAAGTAAGGAAACTAAAAACCAGTGACATGTATGATGTTCATTTGGATTGGACATTATTTTTTGGGTTCCCATTATAACTTCAAAAGATCTTAAAATAAACTACAATGAAGCAACTAAACACTCACGTATCAAGTTTATATAATTTTAAAGATTTTAAAATGATAAGTCACATTCAAAAAATAGTGAAATATAAAACGATTGATAAAAACGAGTGAAATATGAAAAATCCGCTTAAGGTAAGCGCTTTAGGCGTAAACATGTTTAGACGTCAGATTTATGTTTTCTGATCCATCTGCCGTAGCGTCTCGCATAATATTGCGGACGGACTCAGAAATAATAAAGGCTGAGAGATAAGGCTTTCGTATGTACCGAGAGAGGAAGAAAATTGACCCAGGACAATTTTATTTTTCATTTTCTTGTTCAAATACTCGGGGATACTTAAGATTTACGTAGTGCATATTTAAAGCTAAGAAGGAATGTGAAAGTTAAGTTATTCACAGAAAGCAAGATTAAAAATCTTAACATTAAAATAACACTAATTTATATTTTTTAGCGTCGGTGGCTCAGGGTTTTAGTTCTTGACTTGTAAACAGCAGGTCCCGAGTTCGACTCCCGTGATGTACCAATGTGTTTTTCAATTTTCGATTTTCGGTGAAGGAAAACACCGTGATGCAACCTGCACATATCGGCGAAGAAATTCAAAGATATGTGTATTCACGCAAAATACGCGCTAGTCGTGGAGTTGCGGAAAATGGAGCCCGTCATGGGTCGAAACCTTGTAACCTTTTAACAAATTTATAAATGAAAATTAAATTATACAACGTTTACCGAGAGAAGACCGGAAAACTGTATAAACATAAATCAACATTGATAAAAATTACAGTTAAGATTAAAGCCAAACATTCCCTAAAACAAAAAGTAGTACGGAATAATAAAAATAGGTTTTAGCGTAACAACTTTCTTCGGGCAGTGGAGCGGGAAGAGGAACCAATTTCTGGGCCGATGCGGACCGTTTTGTTGGAAATAGCTTTCCTCCAATCTGCATTTTCTTGCTGATTTACCAACTTTCATTTAGCAACAGAACTTTTCGGATCATGACTACGATATAACAGGAATTAATAAGATGCATGTTTTAAGGGACTTATCGATATAATATAAAAGTAAAATTATAAGAACTAAAGCAAGGGCTGATCACGCAATGTAAAAGCCAGTTGATGATGATTTTACGTTATAATAACATTGTGTTATTTAGGGCCAAAAGCAATGACTAGTTTTTCGGTCAACGTAAAAGGTAGAACGTTACAACGAGAACAAAAAAAGGCGGTCAGAGCGTGGTCGAAAAATGGTTCTAAACTTTTACTCAGAACAGCACTAATTGATCGATGGAATCGTTCCGTGTCGGATGATCCAACAAGTATTATTCACGTTCAACTCAAACTGAAATAGAAAATAGTAAAGAAAATTCTGAAGAGTTATTAGTTACGATTAATAAAATCAATTGAAGATATCACAAAAAAGTGACATAAAATAATTATAACTTAATTATTTGCCGCATGTAACATGTTTATACAAAATTGAAAGGAACAAATTCAATACCTAATTAATGTAAACGTTTGAAACGTAAGATAATAAACGGCAATCGGTAAAAGCGAACAAAACGCGTACAGATTAGGGGGTGTCTCCCTTCACAGGATGTTTTCTGTTCAAAATAATTAGAGGAACGTTATAATTTGCATAATAAGCACTGAAGCGTTTATAAGGAACAAATAAGTAATACATGAGGAAAACCAATGCTGTCACTGAATGTAACATCCTGTACTTCGATCGTAAGGAACATCGTTATCCTAGATTTTAAGGTCAACAAACTCGGAAACGGTCGAGGCGCGACAAGTCGGCGGCGCTGGCGACACGCCGACTGTTTAACACTACCATTACTTAATCGGAGTAGCAACAAAAAAGTCATCAGAATTCCAACTCATATTCATTATATTCAAAACTAGCTGTTGTGCGCGACTTTACCGCGTGTAATTAAATAATATAGCCTATGTTATTCGGGGATAATGTAGCATTCTAATTGTGAAAGAATTTTTGTAATCAGTCCTGTAGTTCTTGCGTTATTTCAATACATACATAGTACAAAGTTTTTCTCTTTATAATATAGATGTTAGATGAAAGATAATGTAGAGGATGTAATCTATGTCTATCATATTAATTATCTACTATTTCAGTGTTCTCTAATGTGTACTGCAACTATGTACAATATACCACCGAAGCTCAGGAGTATTCCCTTAAGACTAGATTCCTGACACGTCACATTAATTTGCCTCGCAGCTACTGACAAGCATTAAAAGATAATTAGAAGCTTCATAATCTCAAAATTATTGCACATAAATTATTCACTCCAGTGCACTACTGTCAAACCTAGATAAGCAAGTAACCTCTATAAGCGAGAGTCATTCATGGACCCGTTGAGCTACCTCTATATTTGAGAAACTCTGATTAGAGAGAAACCCCTACAAGCGAGGCAAATATCGTGGTCCCTTGGATTCCCCCCTATCCATGTTTGACAGTATTGTAAATCTTTAGAATAGTACTCGTACAGTATTACAGAGGTTGTTTATTAGTAACTGTTTAAGATATCTTTGTAATATTTCATTAAAAGGTTCATCTTTATTAAACTGTACAAAAAAAGCTCATTGACTTGATAACCTCCTTCTGTTGGAAGTCGGTTAAAAAGAAGTAGAAATCATGATAGCAATCTCTATGCCTAAAGCCGGTACGGACGCTCAGTTTTAACTGCACTATTTTAATTATACAGATCCACCGTGCACATAAAATTGCTCAGATAAAACTGTATGTTTTAACTGTAAATATAATTCACTAGTTTTCCCCCTCTTTCCTCCCTTAATTATTTCTGAAAAACCTAACTTCTTAGTGGTAGGTACTTCTCACGTGTTCAGTATTGTAAAACATTTTAAAAACCACGTGTTTTTGCGCAACACCCAATCCTTTTTACAGTCAAGATAGCAAATGGGTGTAATATTAATTTTATTTCAGTACTAAGATAACATTAGAAATAAAAACATTTGCATTTTACAAGATCGGTCAAAACCAGTTTAACAGATGCTTTTCGCTACGTTAGTACCCGTTTCCAAAGAAAATATTATTCTAGGACAAAATGTGCTGAAGTTAGGTAAAGTGGCGTTCATTATTCTTTTACAATGTACAGTAAATTGTAATCATTTTTCTTCTTTGAATTATTATCAACTAGCGAACTTTCTAGGTGTTGCGCGAAAAAATCTTTTAAACTTATTTTTTAAACGTTTTTGCATATAATGTATTTAGGGTTCGATAATTAATTGCAATGACAACAGTTAACGTCGTTCGGCATTGACTGCTTGATGCATTGCTATTTATATACAATACTTATAACTTTAACAGTGGAAGAGCCCGCTTTAACATCTTCGCACAAATTGTCCGGCTCGCCGGGTGAAATTCCACGACCACACAGAAGACAGGCGGGAAATGGAAACAATTCTGTGTTTCGTCTGATGAGTGTGGTGCCGGAGGCCTAATTTTAATCCACTTTCCCTTCCTATCCTTTTCCTATGAGGTAATGATGGGAGGAGGAAGTGGATTATCCGGGGAAGGGACGCATAGGGAGAGGAATTATCCTCTTGCTGTGCGTCTCCTCCGTATATTAGGTGTTGGCAACGCATCTGCAATTGCAGATGTCTATGGGCAGCGGTTGCTTCGCTGTTTCAGCGAGCCCAGGTGGCCACTTGCTCGTTTGCCACTTTATAATATAAAAAAATATCTAAAAACTAAGATAATTGCAATAAAGAAATTATTTTAAGACAAAGGTGCATTGTCTCATTAATAAGGTTACTTATAAAAAGTTAAAGACAATGATATCTCCAAGGAAGCGACAACGCTCATTCATTTATTCTCCAGATTATGCATATTTGACAGCGACTCGTCTAAAACTGGCTCCGGTTCTTCGGCTAGCCGTCTTTTGTCTTATTTTATTATGCCATTATCCGGGGCCGGGTTTACTTGGGAGACGGTATGTCTGCTTCTACCCGGTTTCCTCGCCCTTGTTTATCCGGCTGGGGTAGTTAGCGCGGCGGAGTGGCGCCCCGCGGCAGTGCCTCCGTAGCCCGCCAAGCGATGGCACGCTCGCTCGAAGCTTTCCTAAAAGCTTTCGCGACTTCTCACGCGCCCAGCGACGTACGATATAGGTGAATTACGCGCCCAAACTACGTTGCACTATATTGACAGTTTGAACACGACAAAATGACTTTTTTTATACATTTATACACTGTGATATGGATAGCGTTACTGGCAACATTCTGCATTACGACAGGTGAGTGTTGAATTAAATTTACATTTTTTTACACTTTGTTACGAACTGAATAAAAGTTTTAAAAGTAAAGTAATAAATAAGTTCTTGTCTTAGTTTACATTTTGTTTTAAGTACTTATTTTTAAACTCAATAGAATCTTTTTTTTTCTAAATATAGTTTGCGTAATCAAGCGCGTAAGTAAAATTCAACTTAATATTATGTGGAAAATATGTTCCTGTACAACCGTTGATATTATTATTAAAGTAGACACGTTTTGTTATGGGTATATCCGGATAAGAGTTTACACGAGGCAAGTTTTATTTTATTTTGACCAATGTATTAACTGTTGCCTGGCTGTTTTAATAAGAGGCATAAAAGTAAATTAGGCGAGAGAAGTAAATAAATTTTCTTCACATAAAAGTTTAAAAACATTTTATTAGGTAAGATTAATTACCGAATTACTCCTCGTTTGGTTTATTTTTACTGTTTTTATATGATGACGAATGTTAAATGAGTAAATCAAATATCCAAAAAAAAACAACGATTATATTGCGGGGAGCATTGTTAAGAGGCCGTAAATTTTACCTCAAGCAAATGTTTGTAAGACAACGACAAGACGAATTTGAGAAATCACTAAGAAGGAGATTTATACAGAGGGTTGAGATAAGAAGTTCTCGTATTTCTAAAAACATAATTCAGTTAACAAGGGGAAGAATCACAAACAAAACGGACAGGGGTCGCCTCAGTCGGTGACTCATCCGCGGATATCCGCAGGCGTCTCGGGATGCGGGGACAGTTATGGATCACCGCCATTACCTTATTAAATAAAATTAAGATTAATCTTACTTAGTACATTTTAAATTAAACGTATTAATTCTGATTACTGATTAAACTTATCTTGATTAATTATGCGTATTCATTATTTAATTCCTGATTATTGATTAAACTAATCCTGATTAATTATTAATATTCATTGTTCAATTGATTAATTCCTGATTCTTTAAATTATATTAATTCTGATTAGAGATTAAATTATTCCATTCAAGTTAAATATAGCTATCATTACATAACTACAAGATGAGATAAGTTCCGTAGTAAATATTCCACTAATGGTATGGCCGGAGTAAACAACTGTGGGTTTACTTTGGAGAAACTACTGTTTTGTCAAAATAGAGTAGTTCTCACCAGGAGTCACATAAACCTGTTTTTCTAGATGACACGTGTTTTTAGCAGTCGAGTAACGGTTCTGTTGTTTGGAAAGCAACGAACTAATGCAAGAAATTTTGATCTTCATTTGAAGGCGTTGATACTGAAGCCATCCTGATACCGAAGTTTTGGATTATGATTTTCATTAAGCATTAATTTACGAACGTATCACAAGTCATGGCTAAATAATTTAATTTTCAAATAAAATGTTTTAAATATTTCGATTGAAGATATACATTTGCTGTACAAATTACTTTGGAAGATGGTTATTTTTAGATTATATGATCTCGTGAGTTCCCTTAAGGAAGTTACTCCCAACCTTATGTTTACAAATGTATATAGATATCTAAATATGTAGGTATACAAACCTTTGGCAAGACTGAATCAGGAAGTGAAACGTTCGTGAATAAATAATAATCAATATTAGTCCTTTTCTTTTCGTCTATGAAAAATGTTTTTTATAATTATGAAATTTCTTATTTTAGTTACTACGAATTTCTGATAGGTTTTTGTTATCTTTGTAACTAGGACATTTTATGAGAATATACCTTAAATTACAAATATTTAAGATACGGTACACTCTTTTTTTTAATTTGCGCTTGACATCCTGACATCATGCTTTCGTACTTTAAAGCTTCTGACACAGTAAAGCCTTTCTTAATTAAGAGATTCATAATTATTACAATAATAAAATTTATTTAATGATTATAGATTTCATAATATTTTTGTAGAGCATCATTTTCCAATCGAACTATTGCCGAATATTATCAAAATAGGATTACCGAATGCTTCACAAAATGGAAATATTTCTCTCGATGTAAAGAGAAAACCTCTACATGTTTACACCGCAAAAACACTACCACTAAGTAAATATAATTTGATACGTACAGAAGCTTATCCTGAAACATTTTTGGTTTTAATACTTCCCGATATCAGCTTTATTTTTATGTTATACTAAACCTTGTTTTTGTCAACGTTTGATAGCTTTGTTTTCTTTCTTTTCTAAAAATCTTTGTCATAAATGTGATTGGAAAATATGTAATTTCTTGTTTCAAATAAGGTCAAAAGCCTGTTTCTCGTCAAAATCTAATAGATGGTAAGTTACATCAAGGCGCATCGATTGGCAGAACGAATTCGATTGCGTCATCCGTTCCTGAAATTTCGTTCGAGAGAAAATTTTTCCACATTCGTTGCAAATTTTCAACGCAAAATTTTTAGAGAAGATTCTAGGAGATTTTATTTTAAGACGATATCTTAAGTATCGTAAGGACGAAGATAAAAAAGTTCGTATCTTGTTTTCAAGTGTTAGTATTTAATGACAAACAACACTTACGTGAGAAGTATAGTTTTCTCTATTCCATGGGCTTCGCTGTCAATAAGAAGAGACAAATTCCAAAATGAATATCATAAGATATGTCACACATTATTAAAAATCCTGAATGTTTACGTGCGAGTCTCATCGATTATGTCATATTTTCGTTTACTGTCACATCTCTCCATATTATGTTCAGTGAAAAGCGAATACGCGATTTTATTTGTCAGTAGTATTAAAATACTTGACAGCATATGAATTTGTAATTCATAATTTGCTCGTAATAAAATTATCGGAATCCTTTTTGCTTATTCAATTTCATTTTAAAATACTTGAATTAAAATGTTTATTTCGATATTGTGTTAGCAACAGTGTGAATACTTTGTAAGTAAACACATAACATTGT
>QDHC01002842.1:499366-532564 GCA_013186455.1 Papilio dardanus tibullus | reverse complement strand
TGGGTTTATCTGACTTCGTTGTTATCTTTCTGTAAATTTACATTTCTATCTTATTTGCAGTTCCCCCTTCAATCATTGATAATATGACGTCAGTGGATACTGTGGTTCGTGAAGGTAACGATGTAACGCTGGTGTGCCGGGCGTCAGGATATCCTGACCCTTATGTTATGTGGAGGCGTGAAGATGGACAAGACTTTAATTATAACGGGGAATCAGGTATGATTATCAAATTACGGAGATTACTGTTGTGTGAAGGGAACTATATTATCAGCAAAAGGTATATACTAATTTAGAAAAATGTTCTTTATTGAAGTGACTTTGTTACATTAATTGAATACTGTTCTTTCAAGTTACTTTTCTGTTCTATGATTTTATTTTTATATTTTATCGTACAATGTATCCTCTTTGACATCTAAGAGTTATTCAAAGTTTTATGAGTGAAGTGCATAACGTTATGTATGTATATGGACTTAACGATCGGCCTGCTGAGTAGAGTTGCTGCCAAACCGCGGCCGGATATATTTTGAAGCAGTATTCCAGCTCATTTGGCGGCGGCTCTGCTCTCCGTATCGCGTATCGCGTACTCTGCGCTTGGCTCTTCTATTGGATTGTGTAATCACGAAAAGAGGTACTTAAGATCGATTGCTACTGGAGTCTTCATTCGCGAGCATTGCGATGATTTGAATGGCGAGGATATTCGTTGTATGCGCTGACTTTGCTATGAGAACTTGACTGGTACCTACATACGTTCTCTTGTAGTAGGGCTTTAAATATTAAACCTTATATTTTTCTTTTTGGTTTGTTCCGAACGGTATCTATACCAGAAAGTACTTTTGAATCCAAACTACAGGCTTCTCACGTTTTCCTGAACTATTTTTTGAAACAAATAGTATACTTTGATTAACTTCTCATTTTGATATCTTATCTCATGTTGTCAGTGGCGGCAGTAGATGGGGAGACGTTGACTATAACAAAGGTTTCCCGGCTTCACATGGGGGCGTACCTCTGTATAGCGTCTAACGAAGTGCCGCCTTCTATTAGCAAACGTATCATGCTTATGGTTCAATGTGAGTATTATCTTAGATTAAACCAGTCTTAAGTAATCCTTCAATATTCACACTAGACTACTATAATATTAATATAGAACACGTTGTATTTAGTGAGATATTGCTAAGTTTGTGATGAGATGTAAGACGAGTGATTTAACTAGAAACATTAAAGATTGTTATTCATTTATGCAAGGGGTCTACACAAAGTATCTTTCGATTGGCGATATCGCTGATGGAATCGACAAAACTTAATGAAACTTACAATGACATTCGATAAGTTATGTGCTTGTTACGTGATATCGAACGCCATTGTCAGTTTGATACATTTTTTATGTTCACTATCGAATCGCTTTGTAGCGTATGCACTTCGGGTAGCTCCCTAGAACTATAAAAAGTTATATTATCAAGGGATGATCCTTGACCTGTTTGTCTGAATTCGGGTAACGTATAAGTCTGTAGTTAATTTTAAAGTTGTTATAAATAATGTTGCGTTAATAAAATACCTATAAATGTGAGAATACAATAACAATGTGTAGTGGCCTATACTTAGAGCGACTTTACAAGCTGATTGTACTTTCCGCGACACGATAACAACTGCCTACGTTTGTTTCCACTCGAATGAAGTCGCTACGCTTTGTCGGATCATATTGTATTATATTACTTGAAAAAGAAATCTTTGTAATTCTATGAATAGAAGTTACAATGAAATGAAAGCTTTTCATTTCCACTAAGTCTTCTTTTTGTTCCTGTTTCCTATTCTGAAGATTATAACAGGTTTGAAATAAAATGATATTGGAAATAAACAGTTTAAATGTATCAAATACGATGATAAAAATATTACTCTGCTTTTGTTTCTTTGGGAATTTGTAAAGGTAATTAAGTTTGAATGAACTGCCTAAATAACCCGTTAAAACAAATATAGGAATAGTTTTTCTTACAGAATTTACGACAGTGTCAAGTCACACTAAAGCAAATATTAATCCAACCGTCAGTTGTTTAAATGGCTAATTCATGTATGTCACCAGTCCCGCCGATGCTGTCGATTCCCAATCAATTGGAGGGCGCGTACATCGGACAAGACGTGACACTGGAGTGCCACACGGAGGCCTACCCCTCCTCCATTAATTATTGGACCACCGACCGCGGCGACATGATAATATCCGGTGAGAATATTGCCATATGCTATATCTACATACTATTTGACATTGTACGTATCACAAATTACCAAGTTAAAGCCGTGTTTAGTTATCTATTATTCAAATATTAATTACGCATAATTTTTATTTAAAAAGTTAGTGACGGTATTGTTTACACATCCTAAAACACTTACTACGCCAGTAAGCGTCAAATTGGTGTGTTGTAGACGAAATAAGGGGTTACATTTACTATACTTAGCACTAAAAGGACAATTACTTTTATAAATAAAACTTTACATTACTTAATCATAGTTCATAAAGCTATCATAGTTTAAAATAAAGCCGATGTCATGGTATTATTGAATACAAATACATTTATCATGTTCAGTAAAATAACATGTGCGCCATGTCTTGTAGCATCGTACGATTCTATCATTGATTTATGACTTGATAATGAAAATAGTTTCGAAGCGGAGCGAGAGAGGAACACAGACTAGACTGTAAAGGTGCGATTTCACGGCACGCGGCAGACGGCAGCAATCTGAGATTTTAACTACGGCGGCAATTGCAATCAAGTATCGGAATCGACTTAATACAAATGGATACTATGAATAAATGCTATATGCCAATGTGGCATTCGCTGTTACCCCCTGTGCTGCCGTTTACGACCTGCCGCGTCCCGCGAAATCGCACCTTAACAGTACGTAAAATGTGTGCACCTACTCAAGTGGAAAGAGAACATTTTAAAATTGAATACCTATTCTACTTTCGACGACTGAAGTAGACGAGATTGCTAAATAATTCGAAAGCTTCAAGTTTCTAAGTGATTTTATTACTTGATCCATGATGGCATGCGTCCCAAAGTCTCAATAAGATTTTCGTGTAAAATGAAGTTTATATTTTAGACTTTAAAATTGTCGTATATATTGGAATTGTAAGAATGTCTAATCGTTAAAGAACACATAAAGAACAAACTTATTATAGTTCTAACAGTGGATATTATTTAAAATAAAATTAATCCTTTTAGAATATTCACTTTTTATATGATCTGACAAACATACAGGTTTTATATTTAAGTAGAGATGGAAATTGTAGGTGGCAAGTATGAAGCGTTCCCAGTGGACAGCGGGTATAACAAGTTTATGATGCTCAAGATAAGAAATATTACCAAAGAGGACTTCGGCTTCTACAAGTGTATCGCTAAGAACTCCCTCGGTGAAACTGATGGTATTATTAAACTCGATGGTACGTTTCTTCATTGATTATTTACTTTTTATATATTTTTTATACAACGTAGCAAATGGTCACCTGAATTAGCTAAAATTGGGATGTGACCGCCGACATCTGCAATAAGTTATGACATGTGGATTGCGATGAGAAAAAGGATACAATATCCCTTTTTGATGTATCCACTCTTCTGGATATATCACCCTTCCCGTCGTGTATTTTGGTGAAGGATATAAGAACTTGACGTAGATAATGTATTTTTATTAAACAACAAAATTAATTGTACATTCTTAATAAAATATAGTAATAAGAAAATGAAATACACTAGATAATGTTTACCGAAACCAATGTAATTTTTTATTAAATTTAGAAGAAAGCGATATTAGTGTTTGGAATATTAAAATTCGCTTTATAGACTTTTATTAGAATATTATTATGAAATGTTACATTTATAAATGTTGCCAAATAATAATAACATATGGTAATTCTTTGCCATGATTACACTATTAGTAATCCAAACATATTATCAAACCTTAACTCTAAAAATAAATTACTTTCCATAGCTTACTAAAATCCGGCATTATAAATTATACTGTTTTGTTTATATTCTATTTTAGATCATGAATCACGGAACTCCTTAAGTAATTTTATATAGTTGTAGCAATATTAAAGCTAGTTACGAAACTTTGAATTTATTGTTTCAATTACTTATAGAGATTATACGAGTATTATGATTCATGCTAGTTTTGATATTTAGCAGTATTAATAGAAGATTAAGCAATATTCGATTTAAAAATTACGAGTTATTTCTTGAACGTTTGGGCTACTTATTTTTAAGTAATGGCTGTGGGATTTGTCTTTATGTTTTCAAATAGTTAATATATGTTCGGAATATAAATAGTTTGAATAGTAATTTTTTTCACAGAAATACCAGCACCTCCATCAGCTTTCACGACAACGCAAAAATCAATCTTAGACAATCAGACTATAAGGAAGAAAGGTAATATATAAAAATATTGTTTATTGCTTGGAAGTAAAACAATTTCAAATTAACTGCAATTAATAATTAATTAATTGAACAGGTCAGCTGGCAAATATTCAAAACAACGACGCGATCACTTCGAATTTTCAAGGCGAAGCATACGGTGAACAAATAAGAGATTTTGGTAGCGTATTAATTAATCGAATAATAAATTAATGAAGTGGAGTTATTTTGTATTGCTTTACTTTTAATAATGCATGTAAATAACAAAAGAGGTTAAGGTTAATATTCATTCAATTTCATATTTCAAACTTTAATAAAGAACACACTTTAAACAGAAAACAAAAATGGACATGGAAACTCCTTTAAAATTAAACTTAGAATTTTGCATTTTTTCCAACATTTAGAACTAGCATGTTTCAAATAATTTATGCAATAAATATTTTGTTTTTTTTTCAGATTTTGACGATGACAACTCAACATGTACAGCGAAGTTAGATAAACTTTTATTTATTTTATCAGTAGTATATTTTGTCACGATGGTCAATCGTTGTTGATGATTCAACCTGCAGAACATGTTTAAAATTAGCTGTTTAATTATTATTTGTATTTAATAATTTCCAACAGCTGCTCCGACAATAATAACAGCGATCGAACATTGTTATAAATATACCATATTTTAAACACAATTGAATCAAAATAAACAAAATATTCTAATAATTATTTCGTAACATTGTATTGTGTTATTTGATACTGATCAACCATTAATATCACATTTATGAAAAAGTTTTTATTTATTTTTAGAGTTAAATTAAGTTTCAAATTAATTCTGAAAACCACTACTATATAACTAAAAAAGTTAGTACTTACGTTTCAATAACTAATTTGAGATGTCAATAAATTAATAAACTGTATTGTTTATAATGTATGGTTTTAACACGAAAATCTTTTAAACCTGTACAGCGATGTTTTTTTTTAAATAAGAACATTTACATAATTTTAAATCCATAAATATGATCATAAAACTTATGTGAATTTTTACGATTCAAGAACTTTGCTATTGTATTTTTTATCGTAGTGAAATATTAAATTACTTATGTTGCTGTTATCTTAGTTAAAATATTATTAAAAAAACGCTGTAAATGTTAGTCAATTTAGATGGTATCACTTTATAGATAATAGAACATTTTTGTAAATCATTTACTTGCTAACAAGTAAATTTGCCAAACGATTGTGTATAAAACAATGCTTAAAATTAACAGCAATGTGTTTTATTGTTTTACTCAAACACGTCACAATTTCTACTTGACTTTAATAATGCCTAAAGACTAAATTCTTACACAATAACTAAACATTAGAAGAACATATCTGGTTTTTCCTACATTTATTTATATGATTAAAAAAATATATATTCAAAATTCTAAAAGCTTGTAAAATATTTTAAGCTCACATTTAAAAACAAATGAAGTTGTACAACGCTAGCCTCAGGATTATAAAACTGAACGTGACACGACTTAAACTGGACTGCTTTTTTCAATTAACTTCATTTTGAATTATCTAGTATCCTAGTACGTATTGTAGTGAGCGATATGAGAGACACATTTGTGGCTACTATTATAACACCAAAAGAAGAATATTTGAAGGAATATTTTTAACATTTCAACCTCATCAATTGGTAGATTGATGAATAATCGTAAGTTCTCACTGCCGAAACATTCACATAAATTATGATATACCTAATCATGAAGGATTTGTACTATTGTCTGTACAAAATGACTGCAAGATTCGAGATATTTTCATCCAAATTCTTGCCACGAAAACGAGCTACGAGACATGTAAGTACTGGAATTACAGTTAATAAATAATGAAGATCAACCACAGTGCAGTGGCCTTTATCGATTTGTCTAATCGATACAAGTGTGGTAAATAATTAAAATGGAAAGAATATTTTTTGTGTTCCACACTATTGGTATAATAATTTACTCAATTACATTTCCCCGTTTAATAGATACAATGTAAACTATGCAATTCATAAAACATAAAGTTAATTTCTATACAAACAGTATAACTGTCCGATAGTCTTTTGTTACCATTATCATGATAACAAAATAACTTTTATTTAATTTGGTCATGATCAGATCATGATTGATATTTAAACGATATCCAGGAAATGACAAGAAAAAAATAATTCTACCGAATTCGAGAAATGTTCAATGAATAAGATTAATAACGACGTACCGAATGTTGGAACGTGAAAGATTGATGTAGTTTTAATTTACGATTCAATTAATAAATAAATGAAAGAAAAAAAAATACATGCTCATTATGCTATTATACTAACAATATCAATCGATAACCCATCTTTAAAATAAACCTTGTTTGTTACTTCGTTTTAATATCTAAGTTTATTTAAAGAAAGGGCTGCGCGAAATTAATAACTCTCAGATTATTTGCTGTCAGTCATAAAAACTTAATAACGGAGTAAAAATTGAAATGGCCACGTTATATTCTTTGCATTTACTTCTAAATAAACAGTATTGTGTTTTAATAAAACATTTTTGAATTTATGATAAAACTATTCGATATTTTATGTTGACTACGATCAAATTTGTTATTTCCGTAATGTAATACTAAAAGAGGTAAGATATCATATAGATATTAATATTATAAAGAGAGAAACTTTGTATTTTTGTATGTATTGAAATAACTCAAGAACTAATGGATCGATTTCAAAAATTCTTTCACTATTAAAAAGCTACAATATATTATCCCCGAGTAACATAGGCTATATTATTTAATTCCACGCGGACGGAGCTTGTAATTAATATATTTGATAAATACAGAAATGTATTCATCTAATTTAATTGTAACTATTTAGTTGAGGCGTGTTGACGTTTTACGCGTTACGGCGTACGGTTTATTGCTTATTCGTGGACGAGGGTCCATGATTTATAGATAGGAATAATAACAAACGGCTACACTTCAATTGTTTATAGGCATTCCACTAAGCTACTTATTTAATTTCATACAAGTCTCATTTTATTGTTTACTTAACTACTATAATAAAGTGATTCCTATTAATTATGTATAAGTATTAAAGTAATTGTGAACAGAAAAAAAACGCAGTCTAAAATGTCCGTACATATCAGCGACCTTCTAGTTAAACACCCTAGCCTAGCTGTTTCGAAAGTTACTCGAAACGAACGCAACCTTCAGACGTATAAATAAAAAATCAAAAATCGTTATTACAGTCGGACCAATTTTATTATATGTACTAATCAATAGAGAAGAAAGTAAGAAGTAACTGCTGCAATGCGATAACTGCGCTGCGGAGATTATTCCATTGTTCTTGATCTTAAAAGACGTCTTTCAGTTTCAGTTAGAAATTATTCAAACTCTTGAAAAGTTATTAAATAAATTAGAAACTAAATACAGATATGACTTATAGTCTTCAATGTGACAGGTTATTGTGAAAAGAAACCTTACTCCACAATATAGAAAACTTGAAGTCAGTTTTTTGTAGTCAAAGAATCATTTATTTTTACGATAAAGCAAACTTTTATATATCTATCGTTATACTCGTATTTGATTGTTACTAAACGTGGAGTTCAAAATATCCTGACACGTTGTATTCACTGCATAGTATAAACTCGGACAGTTGCACAACGATTAGTACAAACTGTCATAACTTTGTAAACTCAAACTAAGCTTTGCTATCGTCAATCAAAATGCAGGTTAGGTAACCGGACAAATACTAAAACTACACGTACCAAATACACAATTTTAAAACATTTAGCATGGTTTATTTTCTACTTTACATTCAATGGAAAATATATTTCTTATTAATACGTTCGCTACGAAACAGGGTCTTAAACACCTTGTAAGTTATCTTTTACAGTGCGGCTAAAAAAGTACAACGGGGTCGATAACGCCTCGCACTGCAGGAAGGAAACGAATCTGACAATCGTTGGCGCATCGAACGTGTTAATATGACGAGAGACATAAAAAATCTAAGTACGAAATTAGAAAATGCAAGTTACAATATTGACTTTTTACGTTATGACAACTTATTATTACAACAATATAATCATCACTATTCTACCAGATTTTCCATCATTCGAATTCTATCAAACATATGGAGGACAAGCTTTTCACGCCACTCGTACGATTCCCTTCAATAAAATCGAATCGAATTTGAATTTCAAAAGCGCTTCGCCAAACACAATCTTGTGTCCCACACAAACACGTCATTTTTCGTTTACGTTTTATGACGATACCCAACAAAAGGATCAAAATGATAAAGTTTTGCTTCCATATTCGATATATTGTTATAATTTTAGTTTATTTCATATTTGTACAATATTTAATTCAGATTTTAAAATAAAATGTAGTTACAAAATTGTAAGCACAATGTGACAATATCAAACCGTAGTGTGGAATTTAAATGTACACTGGACAGTTTTAAGCGGTTATTTAAAACTACTTAAGCTATAATAAGTGACGGAAATATTTTTTCTCGAAAAAGGCCACTAACGACTACCAAAGGCCACATCAAAAAAGACCAGTAAAATATAATATTAACCACTTTCCAATGATTCGCTGTAACCATTAATACACCATTTTAATTGCCGTGACAATTTTATAGAGTTTTACACGATTCGTCAATAAGTTACCATTTAAAGCATTTCTTTGGATGATATTTATAACACAAAAGGCTACACTGTCAAACTTTAATAAAGGAAAATATAATTTTTACTTTTGTTACCTTTCATTAAATAATGGGAAAATATCACTGGCTCTTTGCTAAGGCGTAGAGAATACATTCTATCTTGTTTAAGAATCAAAAACTCGATATATCTTTAGCCAGCTTATACTTTTATTCACAATAACGAATGAATCTTGGCTCGATACTGTAGTATGGGCAACACATTATGATCGAGTGTATATAATGAAAAATTCATAGAATAAATTTCATGGCATCGTTGTTTCCTTTGCCATACGACCTAGTTTCGCGGCTAATGATCCGTGAACCGTGCAGTTTCTAATATGACTTGCCGCATAAAACTTGTATTAGAAATAAGTTCCTCAAACTTACATTAACATAATACAAAAGCTGCTATCATTGATAAGCTTCGTATCCAAAATAAATATTTATTAGTAAGTAACTTTGTACCGGGTTCTTTAGAAAACTTTGGTACTTACAACTTACAAAGGATTCATTATCACCATCACCAGCTCACTAAATGTCCCCACCGAGGGGCTCGGAACCTACCCTAAGGGGTGACTACGCCATAGTCAACCACGCTGGCCCAGTGCGGGTTGGTTGACTTTACTTATATCTTTAAATTTCATCGCCAATATGTGCAGATTGCATCACGATATTTTCCTTCAGCGTAAGAGCGTCGGGTAAATATGTGCATATGAAATTCGAAAAACACATTGGTACATGGCGGGATTCAAACTCGGGACTAAAGCTAAACCCCTGAGCCACCGACGCTCAAACAAAAGATTAACAGACATTAATGTGGTGGTGTTAAAAAATAGTATAGTTACTATACACAATATAAATTTGTAACAGTGTATGTAATTTTAATTTTGTAATATTAGACAAGGAATATTGGCAACATTCTGGGTGTATCAGTAACATTGTTCTAGCTTGGCACGATATTCATGTTACTGCCAAACACTTAAGATATTATGTTTAACAAAGTTTATACTATGGAACTATGCTGATGTAATTGAGGCGTATAATAACAATCTCTCACTTCTCTAGATATGACCAATTATTTCATATATAAGAAAATAATATTAACTTTTAATTTAATTTATTTTTAATATCACATAGAACTTTTCAACACTTTTATTAAATAAAATAAAATTTAAAATTATTTTAAAAAGTCACGATGCAATGCATAATACAAAAAACAAAGATTATCTCTATATAAGTTATCCAATTGGAATCCAAGCCAAGCAATTACGTTTGAGAGTAGGTGATATGATTGTGCGCCTTTGAAATTCAAATTTTTCGCGTATTTTCGCGTGAAAGCAATTTGACTATATCGCTATTGTATTGCGTAGTAAAATTTTATTACAATTTAAACCCGACTGTAATTTTTATACCGTTTTCTTTGCTGGATCCATGGACATATTTCTTTATATTTTTAAACGTTTTAGTAAAATTCTAAATCAAAGATAAATTTTAATAAGTAGGTCCAAGAGCTACATCGTTCATCACATAATATATAGATTCATAAAATAATATAAGAATGTTCTAGACCATTAGGTATGGCAGGTACAATGTCGGGTAAAAACTTCCAGAGCAAAATAATTTTCTAAAAGAAGTTTAATGCCAAGACTCGGCGACTTGAAAATCTTACTTCGAATTCATCAATCAGTATCGCGTTCTCAATACTTATAATATTTTTCACTTTACCAAATTTTAGTTAAAAACGTTGTCTTAAATATGAACGTAATTAGCATACAACATCCAGACAGCAATTTAAAAAAATATCTTTGAAGCTCATTTTACGTCCCTCGTTTGACTAGGTCGATAAATATTAAATCATATTTTGAATGAAACTGGAACAAAGTATTTCTATCCATGAAATTAGTAAACAAACTAATAAAGCTCTTATTAAATTGAATAGCTTTTAATAAAATCACAAAATGAACGGGCATAAAGTGAAAATAACATGTTTGGGAAGACTGATAAGATTGTTTGGCGAGAACTTTAGAAATTCAAATTCAATTCAATTTTATTGAAGCGGATTGCAGGAATCGTATGAAAGAATTCCTTTACGTATCCAGTTACCTATACTACGGGAAAACTCGATCTAAATATACGATATCCGTATTAATGTCTTTTTAAGATGTACAGAAAAGGATTGCGAAATTGCACGAAGTTATTTTGTTCTCATAATAAATTCTATCAGCAATTGCAATAAACTGCACAAAGTATACACAACGATATATTTATAATACTGTCCAATTTACATTGTAAATTATACATTTTGTAATATTACACATGCTGACATAGGTACAGTAATTGTTAAGTAATTAGTAACAAACTAAAATTAAGCCGCTAAAATCTCACGCGTTGCTTCAGTGACGGTACCTACCAGTTTATAAAGATGTCTCACGAAACTTTGTAGAATTTAGTAGTAAGAGCTACGTTTTAAATTCTATAGCTATGTTTCTATGTGAATTTCAACTGTAATTGTCAATTTACTCCGTAACGTTTATTTACTATCAGTGCTCAAGTATAAATCATTGTGACCCTCGTCTTCTAATTCGCAGAGGACATTGGGTCAAAATGTTAAGCGGGTTCACAGGAACGATTGTGCAATCTAACCACAATTTGTATATTTACAGTTTATTTTTAATCACGTCTTTAAGCAAGGCTTAAGCTCTATTATTTAATGGTCTTATAATTATATCTCAATGCTGCGTTACTATAATGTCATTAGTACTAGGGACCCGCCCCGGCACGCACGGGTCCAATGCTACTACTAAATACACTACAAAAAAGCGAATAAAAAATCATTATTTACGACAACACATTGGAAACATAAAAATAACAGTATTTCTCCACTATTTAATGGATGTTTAATCACTCTATCTATTAAAAATTGCATCAAAATCCATTGCGTAGTTATAAATATTTAAGCATACATTGGGATATAGGGACAAAGTAACTGACTTTGTTTTATATTAAGTATGGAGTGATTTATAGGTACTAGCAGCATAATGAACAATTTCAAAACCATATACTTATAATCGGATAGAACATGATCGAGTGTGCAAAACTAGAGACATAATTGACTACTCACCTTCCCTAGTAATTATCAAATTAGATTTCAATAAAAATCGCGTAAGTATTAAAAGTGTACAACTAATCTTCGCTTAGGATCCATTAAAGTTAATGAAGCATGCACAATGTTGCCTAGAATATGTCTAGTCTAAAGGATCGCATAAAATTCGCCTTAATGTCGTAACCGGTCAGTATAGGTTTCCTATTTATGTATACTGCATATCGTTCGGTTTAACGCCTGCAATAATCCAACAAGAAACTATCTTCCATATTCAGTTATTAATATCGATAAAAGATTTGCAGGATTTTATCCGAAGGTAAATATTTAATGTGTACTAAAAATACATTTATATTCCATGTATGTTATATACTAACATATATCAAGTTATTACTAACAAATTATGATTATTGTTACTTGGATTAAATGAATTTATATATTATTATATATTCTTTGTTATAATAACATATAAAGGTTACAAAAAACTCATTCACTTGACAACCTCCTTCTATTGGAAATCGGTTAAACATATTGTATATCTTGACCGTGCTCCGTCCGTCACCCGGTTCGGGCGCTTGCGTATATTTTGTATGGACACACTCATGGCTCGAGCCCAGATTGGACCTAGATCAGACTCGGCACAATGTAGCATACGCCATCCTTCATACTTAAAAAAATACTCTTCGACTATGTATGATTGAAGCTTGCGACTGTAAATTTTATTTCATTTCATTTGATTAAAAATATACTTAACGAGAACGAATTGATAATTAAGCGATGCGATCAAGCATTCTGACAGTTTATGTTCGGTTCTTTGAAAGATCCAATTAATTATAATATCACGTAATCACGTTTAATTTTCGAAAATCATATTTTCAGTCTTAATAAGATTTGTCATTATATTAACATGTTCCGGTTACGAGAATATAACATACTAGCTGTTGTGCGCGACTTCGTCCGCGTGGTATTAAATAATATAGCTTATGTTACTCGGGGATAATATAGCTTTTTAATGGTGAAAGATTTTTTGAAATCGGTCCTGTAGTTCTTGAGTTACATCAATAGAAACAAAAATACAAAAATTCAAAATTACAAAGTTTCTCTCTTTATAATATTAGTATAGATAATACAGTAATTATTTAACTTTGAACTTTAAACATGGAAAACTCTTTTCTTTTCTTGTTCATTACAATTTTATAGAGCAGTTTAGAATAAGACAAGTACGATTAATCGAGAATTTTCCATCACCTAGCCTTAAGCTTTCTTATCAAAGTCGAGTCGACGCCATTACGAGTTGGAACTACCAATGATTACTCACTTACTCTACGCCACGCCGATAAAGCGATTTAATTTTCCTAGCGTCAGCCGTTTAACATGGAAAAAGAGAGCCTTTGTTGTATTTGCAAAAAGGTTGCTCATTATTTAAAACATTTGCGGTAGACAATAAGTACTAGAACGTTTTTCTACCGCTCTTAAAAATATAAATTATAGATGTTGAGTGATTTACGCCATTTATGCTGTTAAAAATCTGTATCAACGATAAACGAAAACCTTTCAAAAAAAGGAGTCTCTCTGTACCCATAATTCATTTACAACATCTTAAAATTAATGTTCATAGTAACTATATTGTTATTTTTTATTACATATAGATATGTGAGAAATAATGGTCGAATAAGTTTAAATGTTCATATACCTAAAAGCATTTTAAGCCGTTGATCCTAACTATCGATGTTGCGACACGATCGTTTACAAGAGCAATAAAGTTTTACGAGATAGATTTTCCTCTTTCTAAATTTCTACAGACAACATCCATGTATTTTTACTCGGGTCTTATTATTTTTGTTAAACTTTGGTGATAAAAATATTTTTACTCCTATCGGTAGCCCTGTCAAATTGATCATTTGAAATTATATTAATTCTAACAAGCTAAAAGTTGGTAAAATCGTTCAAAATACAATTATAATTAAAATTTGAAAGTTCCCCATTTTCCTTTGAATGCAAAAAAAAAATCATTGTCAAAGGTCAAAGAAATGAGTTTATCGCAAATCGGTATGTTTTATCATAAAACTGTCTAAAACAAAAATGTGAATAATAAAATTATCTATAAAATTGTATTAATAATTTTTTCATACAAAATATTGCAGGACACGAAATGAAGATATTGATAAATTGTACTTTAAATAATTTCTAAGAATTGTGAATTTATAATTTGCCGTCATTAAGCTGAAGTCTAATTATAATCAATATGCAGTTCGGGGTTGGCGTTAATTGCGGCACGGCGGTCCTTTGATCGTAGCTGTAGACAGAATCGAGCATGTAAAATGCAATTACCAACAGGTACATCCAACGCTGATGAAGCTATGCTTGAGCGAGATTAAATTGTTAATTAGCATCTTAAACATAGCACAAATTTTATCCTCACTCGTACCTTGTAGCTAATATTAGATGCAACTTCTCCGTTATATTAAAATAAATTGGCACCGGTCACATTAACGTTATTAAAATTAAGATAGTTTTGACACACTTGCTCATCGATGAATGTATAAACACGGCATTTCTACGGTATCGTGCATGTCTACGCTGAGTGCTACGCCTTAAGTTAGGCTATATGCTACGTCGTTTGCTACACCGCATGCTACGTACGCATTATGACACTCTAAATGTATCTTTTTAGATTCACATATCCTGTGAATTTAAAGTGTATTAGAAAAAAGACATGATCTAATAAATAAAATGATACTATTATATTAAATAAAAGAAAATGTTAATTATTTTTCCGTCTCAAAAAAATGTATTTCCTCTTTATAAAGAATCTTTCGTCTTATGATAGATTCTAAGAAACTCGATTTCATACCTGCGGCAACGATGCTTTTAAATTTATGTAACATCCTTAAAGTTTCTTCAGGCAGCAGCTTCGAGGAAACTTTACATAAAGTCGGCTTATGCAGTAATGCTGTTAAAGTTACGCGATTAATATTCCGAAGCTACCGATTTAATGAAATATAATTGCATTAAATATTAATAAGGCTTATAAACATCATAGATTTTTGGTGTTAATAAATATACCTTTCCCACTTCCTAGAATGAAGAAATATAGGCCAAACTATTATGTTTTTTTAAATAATATGTACAATATATAATTATTTGTACAACGTAGACGCAATAAATGGATTTTATAAATATCATAACACATTTCCTACTCACAAATATGAAATATTACAATTCCTGTATAAAATAACTGACAGAGAGGATTGTTAAGCCGTTAATTAAGGTCATTAAAAGGTGTTTCGGGGAAGTACCTCGACAACGATTAACAGGAATGTGGAGCGCAAGTGAATAATAGCGAGCTGATGCGTATCAACGTTAATTGTTTAAGGAACAGCTTTCGTGCCTAAAACGATTGCCCCACAATTTTATACTAAATGACTAAAAGATAACAATATTTTTTTAATTGTTAGCATCTTTTGCTTTAAAACTGCAGTATAATTCTTATAGGGATCGTCCTACTATAAGAGTATCCTCTACCAACATATATCATAAAATCTAAAGTAACTCTTTTAATATATAGACCTTTAACCTTTAACCTTTTTTTAAATATATTTGATCAGTTGTTTACTGCGACTTCGTAAGCGTGGATTAATAAAATATAGCTTATGTTATTTAGGGACCATGTAGCTTTCAAACGGTGAAAGATTTTTTGAAAATTCTTCATCTTTATAATATTAGTATAGATAAACGCACTTAGAACTTTGTCTTTGTCTTTGAGAGAAGACGTTTGATGCTTGATTTTGTGTAGTAAGGGAGAACATAATACCGGCCTTTATGACACGGTAGAGACTGCATTCTCTACTAACTTCACTAATGACACGATGATTAAAGACGTTGTTAAACAATATATAATTGTGTCAAAGTATCTTATTACTAAGAGGTACTAAAGTGTTTAGAACTTAGGCATTGTCAAACTTACCTTACTAAATATCTATGCAACAATAATTTTTAATTGCATTTTAACATTAGAGTTAAACGTTAACTCAATCTTTTATTTATCGCGTTTTTATCGTTTGCAATTAATTATGAGCAGTTTTATACTTATCATAATTAAGTCTTTTCTCTAAGATTATCGTAGACTATGAATATAAAAATAAAGTAAAAAAGGTAGGGTAATATTCAACCCATGATGGGCTCCATTTTCCGCAACTCCACGACTAGCGCGTATTTTGCGTGAATACACATACCTTAGAACTTCTTCGCCGATATGTGCAGGTTGCATCACGATGTTTTTCTTCACCTAAGAGCGTCGGGTAAATTAGTACATGTGGAAATCGAAAATCGAAAAACACATTGATACATGGCGGGATTCGAACTCGGGATCTGCAGTACAAGTCAAGAGCTAAACCCCTGAGCCACCGATGCTCTAAAAATAAAGTAATAAATAATTATCTAATTATCGTTGCATTATAATATATTGCTTTCGACTACGCTTCCTTCAGTATTGTGAGTAATAGGTATGCTCAAAGCATGTTCTAATAATTATGAACGTATCTTATAATTAAAATGTTCTCTTAGTATGCAAAATAATAAGCTCTGTCTAATTAATAACCCATTACCTTATAACAATAAATTGTACAAGTTGATATTACTTTATAATAATTAACTTGGTAAATGTATACTATGTGAGACATTATACTTTCTTCATAACCCTCGAAAGCTGCGATATTCAGGTATTACTCTTTTCTCTTATTCTGACCCCGTGAGACTATTTCAGCCTAATACATTTTTACGCCGACATCAGGCGTATAGCAAGTCGTGCATTACAGCTGCTATTAAATAAATAGCTTCACATTATTTACATGACTGCTATACAACATTGTAATTAGTAGAAACGCGAAAAAATATATTCGATACATTTGTTGTGATGTGTATCACTTTAGTATATTTCCCACATTACCTGAAGAAAATTGATATTATTTTAATTAATAATTCTCTCGACATTCGCATCATAATTGGAAGCATACAATAGTGGATAACTTGATCCAGTTATTATATAGTTCCAATAATTTATTCCAACTCGTAGCCTGTATTCACACGAGCGCTTTTTCTACGCGCGCTAAAAAAGCGTTGAGATAAAACAAATGCATTTCCATGTATCTGTTCACACGGAGGTGCTTTTAAATGTCAATCGCTGCTTTGCATATTGAGCGTTCGACTAACTAAACAAGAGTTATGTTACAGTGTTCGTATTTAAAAAAGCACCAACGGTGACGTTAAAAAAGCGTTCGTGTGAATGCAAGCTTATATTTTTTTCATGACTACTGCTTTACGTAAACATAGCCTTGAACCTAATAGTAAAATATTAATACTGATATTGCTGGAAAAAATACTTAGATTACTTTCCACTAAAATACTGTGGTATAAATGTATATATTCCATTTACTTGGCGAAACAGACACATGTTTATACTTACTAAAACCAAATACTAAACAAGTTCTCGGCGAACCTCTTAGACGTGATAAAGTAAAAATATATTTATTATAATAAAAATATTATAAAGAATACGAGATTTACGACGAAGAAATATCATACGTATATCACAAATTTTAAGGAACTACGTTAAATAATTACCAAACCTTTGGTTAATTCAGTCATACAGCTTTAAAGACAAACAACCACTGCAATTAAAGTCCAGTCTCGTAATAATTATTTATTCACTTTTCAATTCAATTTTAATTCCATTATGGAAAAATTGTATTTTAACTAACGATATCTTTTAAGATCCTTGCTACAATATATTATTGTTGTATACAATACTGAATAGATGGATTACACGGTAGGCGACCGGATATCAAATAATCCGATAAGTTTTGTAATAATATAGTATATTTTTCTCCCCCGTATTGAGAGATACTTTTTAAGATACTTTACATATATAACGTCTTTATTATGTTCCTTATTTATTTTCTTTAAATACAAAAGCGACGACGCGTTTAAACGTTATGAATTACATTGATTTTTAACCAATATCCAACAGAAGTTCATGAAGTCATTGAGATTTTTAGATTTATTTTTAGAAATTGTGAATTATTTTGTGTCATCGTAACTTGTTCATTTTTTTAATGTAATTCAATCTTAGGGTCCGTATGAATTGCGTGTAATAAAAAATATATATTACTTACATTTGAATGGAGCAACTGCAAAATATAAAACTTTTAATTAGCAACGCGCAATAATTACTTCTATTCATTTGCAATGGCTGCAAGAAAGTCACATAAAAATCCAGGCTAATTAGAATGTGCTGCACCTTTTTCTCGAAATTAGTGTATTTTTCCTGCAATTTTCAACAGCAAAATCGCCATCCAAATAAAAACATTCGTTTTTAAAATAAATTCTTATTAATTTTAAGCTTTAACTGTACAATTAGCGATGGCTTATTTAGAAAAGATCAATTTTAAAACTTAAAATTCTACCAACGTAAATTTGGTAGAATTTTTGCATTTTTTTGCATAAAATTTATTATATGCCAAAGCAAAAGCAAATTTAATACAATTATTATTCGATACAGATTGTCATTGCGGTGAGGTGCAAAGATTTAGTGCAACTGACAGGCGGCTACGTCTCACTGTAAGCCAATTAACTTGCACTTGCCCGCAAATCAAATGCAATAAAGCGGTTAACGTCAGTCATTTAAACAAATCGTTTACATATTCAGATTTAAAAAAATACAAGCATTACTTTCTTTTTCGAACATTAGGTTAATAACCCAAGAAAACTTTCCTTATTATCGAGTCCTCTTATGACTCAGTTTTTATTCTCGAAAAGAAATTTTTGGGAAATTAATTATTATTAAGCAACCAATATAATATCAACTGAACTACAAAACATAATCTGTAACTATGGCAATTTTACAAATAACTAAGTAATATGGAAATTCAATACTGTAAAGATCCTTTTGTTGCATTAGGAATTATTTACTTACGGCAGTTAATTAAGAAAGTTTTGTTCCCAAATCTTAATTCCGTTTATTTATGAATTAACTGAAAGTTAAATTAAAAAGCAACAAACACATTTTACGTTAATTGTTGTTTCGATATCACTTAAAATATTAAGCACCTCGTATAGGCACCTTTATCTTTATCCAATCTATATCTATATTTATACTAATATTATAAAGAGAGAAACTTTGTATTTTTGATTTTTTTATGTATTGATATAACTCTAGAACTAATAGACTGATTTCAAAAATTCTATCACCACTAGAAAGCTGCATTATCCCCGAGTAACATAGGCTATATTATTTAATTACACGAGCACGAAGTCGCGCATTACAGCTAGTTTATAATAAAGTGTGATAAAGTCAAAATAGACACTTCTACCTTTGTATATGGGATTAAAATATCTCTTTATTTAAAACACGAGAAATGCATTTATAAGTCTTGTAATTTGTTGCGAACAAAAACAATGCGACACGGGCACAGTAAACTAATACAGTTCATCTCTTGACCCTCTCAGCATCCTTGTTGCTGTGCCACTTCGCAAAGGATTATAGACGTGTAGCGTGTGCACAGCTTGGAGTGCGGGCGAATGACAAACATACAGTAAAACGAAGTAAGCGTAACATAGGATTTACGTTTCTTTCTCTACAGATTTAATTTACAGAAATATTTTCATGGTGAAAGATACAATGTGTCTAAAAAATAACGAAAAATCTATACATATCCAACATTTCGGATTTATTAAATGCCACGCCTTACTACAGTTTTTGAGATAATATTTAAAATATGTTTGAAAGGATTCTCCTCCTCAAAGGCATCGTACTTCATAATTTCTACGAAAACAGCTTCATAGAAATCATTCCTTCTGAGTATCCCTATCAATGTTTCGCCGAAAAAAGTCTCTGCAAACTTTATACTTAATATTTTGACTTATAATAGTACACAGCTTTTTGAAGTCGTAAATCGCTTTTGTGTAATAAAATGGAAATAAGGAAAAAGAGATTTCAGCAAATAGAAATTTTATACGTATTCATACAAAGGTGGCACGTAAAATATCCAGCGTCATTTGTCTGTAACATAAATTGTCTCCATAACGCTTATTACAATATCCTCCGGTAGCCGGCGAGACCTTCGCAACGAGTCCATTATTTCATTAGGTGAAATGGAGCGGCTATGAAATAGAGCAAAGGGAAATAAACGGCCTACTTGAAATGAAGACGCCGTTGTTCATAACCAGCTCGTTAATTCCGTAATTACAAATTGGTAGAGCGGCAAGTGGTAGCAGATGTGCCACTTGACTTGCGAATCACAGCTGGCCCCGAGCGCCCACCGGGATACTTGATGGTTTTTCAACTCCTTTCTTAATAACTTGAATTAATGTTAATCGATAAATTACATAAAAACACGCAATATAGTAGTGATAACTTGTAACGCTTTTACTTAAGTAATATAAATTAATAACCTTTAAAAATAACCTTATTCCGACAAAAAAAAAAAGCGTTAGGTTTGTCAAGCCCTTTGTTAAAAATATTTTACATGAAAATGACATAATGTTATATTTTTTTCTACCTAGGGGCCAGGCCAAATTGTTAACAGATCGGGCAAATAAGTCTAAATTAATCTTTTATTTTTGCGGCACATCCTCGTTACACATACAATAACATTTATGTTTATTTTCAATTTCGTATTCGGGTTCATTTGTGTGATAGGATACATTACCCATATACGTTTTATTATTTTACTAAATACATGTGTATAAAAATAATATTCAACAGAGCTTCCACCCAAGTTCTATAATACTAATACAAAAAGTATAGCTGAAAACACATGCATCTTCATTTGATTCTATCATTGGCATAAACAATTAATTAAAACTAAAACAACGCTTCTGTTACAAAGGAACACGGAACTTTAAGTACAATGCAGCATTTCTATTTACAAAACGTCATCTGCAAATAAGCTACACAGATAGTTCATATACCTTTGTATTTATATAAATGCCTTATGAGCATAAATAAATTCTTTGAACTGGATAAATATTTATTTATTGACGTGTTTCTGAAGAAAAATCTTTATTAAATTTAATTGGAATAAAACTTGAGAATAAAGACGAACCATCGAAACATCTTCAGAAGCGCGGAAGCGAAAGGTCAGATAAGATAACATTCAAAAATATAGTCGACATCTGAGTGGTTCCTTTTTAAAAGTTCAAATAGATTCTTGAAAAAACCTTAATCAATAAGGAAATTGTAAAAAAAAATAGGAATGTTTTTTTCGCTAAATTACATTACTGTAACAATAGAATGGTAAATAGGAAATGTATGTCTTTTGTTAAGTTAATTTCTTTAAATATTTACCAAGTTTATCTTCACATAAATCCTGCGAGATGAGGGTTCTCCACTACAACAATATCTGGATGAGCCAATTAATTTCGATCTGGGATCTGCCCTTAATCTGATGGTCACTCACGCCCAAAACTTGTAATTGAATTTTAGTTAAGGAATATTCACTAACTTCCTCATCTCTGACATTACGATATTACGATGCAGTGATTCATGGAACACTAGGGAGGATATTACGTTACCAACTTGTACGTTTAATAATTTAACAATTCCGACTTGGTCACAACTTTATATGATTACTACGTAGTCCCAGCATGTTTACATTGTGTCGTATAACTTACATTATTGACAAGATACCCTTACGAAATATGTAAGTACATAATAATATAATATTTGTGTTATTGATGAAGGAAGAAGTATAATCTGATATTCGACTACATTGTTTGCTCGTGGCCATCGGAATGTAAAAGGATTGACTCACCGCCAACATCAAATTGGACTTTACGTAGACGAGTTCCAACCGATCACGTCTATCGTTTATGCGAAATCGATTCGAACGTTTTATGTGACGTTTCCGACGAATTTAATAGCTGAGGAGACGACTGGACGCTGAGCAATAAACGCGAATAAGTATTTTTACACATCGACTTATAAAATACATTTCCGACTAATCGCAAACGGTAAACTTAATCGTAATTATTTGCATTGGTTTTAACACAGTTTGATAAAATGTTACAGAATTTTGTTACACAACAAACATAAGTAGGCATTACACAACTCACAGTTCTATATTACACTAAATTGACATCTGCTGTTTCACTGTAGCTTTGTTTCTTGTACCTAAGTTCGGGTACGATATTTCAATCCAATAAAATGGGTAGTTTTATAAATAATTCAGTAAGTTGTAACAGGTAAGTGGCACTCGCGTTACGGCCGCCACGAGGGTCGCCAGAAATCTCCGCTAACCCCGACGTCATAATGTTTTTATTTCACGATGACATTAAATCTCTAATTGCCTCTAAGTTATATAAAAACTATTATAACTTTTATTTCGCAATATTGTTTTATCGCTGGAGACAACATCAAGTACAGTAAGAAATAAAGCTTTTTCATTTTATATGGCCTTATAGCTTTATTGTTTAATCATTTTCTGTTGCTTTGTCCGATTAGAATCTTATTTAATACAAAAAGATGACAAAATTAAGGGAAGTTTATTTTATGTACTCTCTACACTAAGACAAGATGTTTATAGAGGTGATTTTACGTGGTAAGGACGTGCCTATTGTTATTTACTAATACCCAAATATTTCCGACTAGAAACAGAAATTGTCAAAGGAATATTGAAATCGATACTGAGATTCTATCAATCCAATAAATTATTAAGGAAAGGCGACGCGCCCTGTGTCGTGTAACTGTTACGCTTCGAATGTGGAACTCTCCGGAGGGTCCCGAGGTGCTTCCAGAATAGATAAGCTCATAATCAATGCATTAGCACTACGTGTATGGAAATAATGTAGATTTTATGATTATATTCGGCTACCGTGATTTTTTCTCACAATTTTTATTTACTAAAAGTTTATAAATCGATAGTTTTAATAAGCATTAGGAAAGACTTTTTTACATATAATAGTGAGCTAAACGAACAAAGTAAAATGTGGTCGCAATTGACAAAAACGGAAACCGGCTATCGAATTAGTTTGTTGTCAGTCGTCTCGTCAGTCAGAATGAAGCCATTTGAAATACAAATTCGTTCATAAATTCGTGACGGCAACGTTACCTGAATTATGTGACTCGATTTATGATGATTACTGAAACCGAACGCGATTCGATGGTCGATGTATAAACGTTCCGTTCTAACGCTCGTCCGTCCGTTCACATAACAACCGAACCTAATAATAACTGATTTTGAACGATCGACGTTAACGAGTCTGTTCCGAACCAATTTGCATGTCACTATCTACTTGAACGTCCAACTCGGATTTGGTTAAGGTACTTTATAAATTCAGCACACTTATTATGGGACGAGTTTACCGTTTTAATGTTATTCAACTTAGTCGGTATTATCCCGTGTGCCGATTCGTAATTTAGTGGAAAAGGTTGCGACCCTGCTAGTTTGTATTGCCCCGACAGTGATATAGGGTATTAAGTTCCCTTCCCTGCCTCCCTTAACGCGTAAACAAGACAGAACCTTTCTACGTATCACCCTCGCAGAGGTTAATAATTTAAGAGACTAAGCGGGAGTGCTCTCTGTCTATTTTGTGCTCCCTAACTAAGATTGTTTTGTTTCGATTACCTCATCCTTTAGTTTTATTGTTTTGCCCATGGGCATCAGGTGTTGCTTTTAATTATTTCTTACTTATTTCTTTACTACCTTTTGGATTGCTTCCACCTTAATAATTACCTTTATTATGGATACTAGAGCTACTAATGCATAAAATCTTCAAAAGTAAAAATTGAGATGTAAACATAAATGTAATTAATAAAATAATGTTAACAAAATATTATTCAATCATAAATGTTGGCTAATAAATGATTATAGCTCACACGCTGTAAATTTCCAACACTAAATAATTTATTAACGCACATTCTACTTAATGATACGATATAATTGCACTTTTGTAATTAGATCATTAATAAAGTATTGAACGTTAAAACAATATGATATTTTAGTATTATTTTTAGATAGACTGTTAAAAGTTAACGAAGTTTTATATAATAAAGTTTACCGAACTGGGATCAGTCAATTACTGAGGTTTTTTTTTACAAAAGGAGGAATTAAATTCGTTAGTATTATTTTTTTTAAATGAACCAAGTCCCACACAATATGGTTAACGAAGCGTAAGCCGATTTGCAAATTCGATAAGTTAGGCGAAATCGCGTGGACACGTCCCAAATAAAGCCCGCTTTGATCCTATTAACGCTCGGATAACGGGTTGGATCTTGTGACAGTGCCACTTTCTGATCCTTATATGAACCGACCGAGGGATTTTCCTTCTCCCATTGCGTTTTTATGGAATTTCAACGAATGTTTTCCTCATATGAGTTGACAGATGTAGGATATACCGGTGTATCGATGTAATCTCAAATAACAATGGAACTAAGTGAGACAGAACATCATAAATATACATCTTTCTCTTTATTTTTATAATACCTATGTTAAACAATTAAACACGTAATATTATAGTGATATTAAAAGCAAACATTATTCAGAATTAAATAAATGGATGTCATTATACAAAATAATGGTCCGCCTGTGATGGTACGCAACTGAACAGTTACACAAAATTTAAATTAAACAAGTTTAATCAATGTACAGAATAAAATTTAAATTGTATCAAAATTACTTGATTCTTTGAAATGTACGCTATAATTAATTAATGGGAAATTCATGATAGACCGTTAATGTGGTTTTACAATTAACACTTTAGAAAACAACGTTGTAACAAATTAATTTACTGTTATTGCACGGAATATGTAATCTCACTTGTGCCTATATTTATTCATTGGACATATTTCTGTGTGTTTCACTGGACATGTGTGTTTTTCTGTTGTATATTACCTTGTAATGTAGAGTTGGTTTCATTATCTAGAGGTCTATGTTTCATGTAGCATCGTATTGGAGTTCTTCTATGATGGTGTTATATATTGTGTAATAAATAAATTTAAAAAAATCGGTAATGACATTACATACATTTTTTTGATCTTATACTGTGAATATTAATCCTTTCTTATTATACATAATAAACAACATAATACAGGTTATCTTAACATTTGGCGTTAAAGAAACTCTTAACTATTATTAAAAACAATTTCTTAACGGGCACTTTACGCGCCCTCCGGAGGCCCAAGCTTTTAACACATCACAACTATTGTAATTTTACAAGAGCAGTAACCGTTGAATTGAGATTAAACAACCCGATACGAAAATCAGACGCCCTCGTCGGCGATTTTATGGGATTAGTTCTTGGAAACTCACGCGAGACTCGTTAGTACATAATTCCGAACAAGTTTATAACAAAATAATATATATTCTACAAGTAATATTCTAACATACAATAACAAGTACAAAACATCTGTCTTGCAAACAGTGTGCTTAGACAACCTTAGAGCACAACAAATTTTGGAAAACAAACATTACAGTAGACCGTATGTCCATATCCCGATTTGATAACAAAAACAATCTTTACTTTGAACATTGAAAACACGTTAAGTTTGATTGAAAAGTACATTCATACTTTCATTCATTGTGATAAACGTTTTTTTAAAAAACCGTTAACGAACTCAGGGACCCTTATTTCGAAATGTCTATTAAAGAAGCTAATTATATACGAGGCTGTGGTGGCAGCTCATTCCTTATGCATTCAGCGCGCCTTAATGCCTTCATTACCAGTTTAAAGTATTAAGCAAACTTTGAAGCGGTGAGGCGTCTCAGAGATTTGTTTAAGTGGTTGGCGTATTCTCGAAATTGTGTGCCGGAAATCTTTACGCAAAACAATTTCCCCAAGGTTTTCCTACGACTTATTAATAAATTCATAAAACATTCATATTAATTGTGTCTTTTATTGTACTAATAAATACGTACGTTATTGATAATATTTCGATTCGATTCAAATAAAAGTTTATTCATTTCCAAGACATGTACAGATTGCTTTACAATCGTTCTAAAGATCCAGACATTTGTAGAGTAAAAATCAGAACAAAGAACGCCTTATCCCGTTGAGGGAATTGAGTAATTGAGATGGACATTTTATCAGACACGGACTGTACAAGTCGTACGTTTATTGAATAGCGACTGGTTCTCAAACATGTTTCAAATAGTAACTCTAGTGAACCTATACTTTATAATCTAAAGTATTTTTAATAAGCCTTATGTTTTTACTAAAATATTTTTTTTCGCGAAGGCTTATTGAATTTTATGAAATCTGAAGTCTAAATTTTGCTACAAGAAATGTTACAACATTCTTAATGTGTATTTGATCATCCTCGGTCACGGAAGATACAATAATCTACGAAAACATAAAATTAAACCTATTTATAATATAGTTTCGTTTAATTAAATTACTATTTATTCAATTAAGTAAAACAAATTTAATTTCATAGTGAACAATACCAAAATCGGTGAAGCTAATTGAACACCGAGCTTCGTGTGTACCTGCAGATTAATGTAACGCGGTATAATGCTAGTTTCACACAAGGGCATAATAGTAGGACAAAACCGTACAACGCATACAGAATTCACCAAAGCAGTTCTGCACAGTTTACTGTTCGGTTTTTTGTCCTGCCTTCGTGTGAAACTAGCATAACAAATGGTAATGCGATATTTATTTTAAATGAACACCATTCGCCGTGTTCCCTGTACTCTTAAATTACAATAATGACTTACAACGATCTCAATACATATTTATCAGCGGCCTCGGTAACGATTCAGTTAATTGGTGTGTTAACTTTAATGACACCTTAATGTACGTGAAGAATTGACTTACAAAGGGGAGAATTTTTCCCCATTCCCCTTGCAATTTGACAGAGGTAATGGCTTTGTATTAGAGCCATGATTATAACCTTCATTAGAAGGAGATCGAGAGATTCATACAAGAACGTGGCCGTAATAAACGACGAGGGTGTTTTGTAAATGCCCTAATTAACGCTTCTGACATGATATATGAATAATAATTATTTTTTTAGAATTCTCACCGTCGAAGTTCCGAAACTTCACCATAATTATATCCGCTGTGCCTAACATTGGCTTTGCATTTATGTAATTGGCAGGAATCGGTCAGAAAATTCAAAACAAAAACAAATTAAGTATTTACGATGTACGTTTCACAAAAAATCTTCCGCAAAACATGAAAAAAGCAAACAAAAAAAGGATGAAAACTCCCCACTCGGTGCACAAGAAGCGTCATAACAGTTTCCAAGAAAGGGAATTAATAAAAGTGAAAATAAGAAATATTTTAAAGTATTTTTTTATTTTTGTTATCGAGATTCCCTATGTTAGGACAAATTTAATATTTTTTCAAGGAGAATGACACGTTGTTTTTATACAAAACAAGGACAAAGTTTATACGGTAGAAGAATAGTTAAAATGTTATTTTGGTAAACAAAAAATGAAGCTTATAAAACTCAAAACTATACTCCAGTGATACAATCGGGTCCACATTCGAATTTAATTCGGATAAATTGAGCAAAGCCGCTTTATAATAGATTTAGCCGGCTTTGCGACGACGGTATATCGGGATTTTGACCATACTGGTCCGATACCGTTGACAATTAGTCAATATTTCTGCTGCAAACGAACTATGTAGCTTTATATAATCAATCGATCTGAAGTTTCATGCCTTATGTAATTCATTATTAATTTTGACATACTTCTACCAAGTAGTTAATGTAAAATGTGTGTTTCAGTCTATAAGTATTTTACATTTAGCACAGATTTTGTTGGTGGAAGCATGATACATACGAAATGGCAAAGTTACGTGCTAAATCACGTCTAAACAGTATTATAAGTGCCGGTTTTCTGATTAGGAATTATATTCTCCTGTAATTAATTTACTTCTTCTTATTTTTATATTGTAACTGTTTAGATGCAACATGTTTTAACGTTATTACAAGACCAAAACAAAAAGCATGAAAAAATACCCAAAGCTTTTTCTTTCGACGTTGCAATTTGCAAAGTAATATCTTTTTCCTTATATTTTTCTGTGTAAAAAAACAATCGTGGTGTGTTCTGTTTTCTTTTATATTTTTAACGTTGTACAGAATATTATTTAGTACTGTAATATTATATTGTTACATTACTGACACCTATTGGATTTTCTTTTACATTAATGTCTATTTCACGCTTTTAAACTATAGCGTTTTTCTGTTTACTTATTTTTTAAATTAACGCAAAACATGATAAGGAAATATACGCATTGCATAACATTAGAAATGTCTTCTTGGCAGAAAGAACGCATATATCTTAACAAGTAACACAAAAAGTGACTACTTACGAACTTGGTTTTCGGCGCGCCCCGTGTAATTTATGTATGACAGCGCAAATGCCAATTTATTGCTGAGTAATGTTCGGAGATCTGCGAATGGGCTAGCCGAGTAACAAGAGAAATGGTTCGAAGCCCGCGGCTGCTAAATGTATTTATAATTTATTCGTCGGGCGATACAAATCCGAATTGTTATCGTAGATATTGTTTCCAATTTCCCAAGCACGTACTGGTCATTGAAACGATGGAATATATTTTCGGGCTAAAGGTCGTTTTAAATTATTTTCTATCTTAAAAAGATTTCATCTAGAATATGAACGATAGACCTCGATTCCTTGGACTTGTATTTTGATCATCAAAGGTTGGCTGCTTTTAACATGATGTAGGTACTTAATTATTGTATAATTATTATGTTAAATGTAACATGTAGGTATTGCCTTAAACATAAAATCAAAACATTAATCTCTTACTGTAATATTTTAGTCGAAATATTACTTCAGCTTAATTTACGAGAGTGTCGCAAATTTGTAATATCACAGAAGGTAGTGAGTGCCATATGAGGCAATATGAAAGGGTACGGGTTAATTGACTGTCCTTTGCTATCTGACCCGCGCTATACTTACGTATGTGGGCCAATCGTATTGAGATGCAATAAGGGTCCTTAACGACACACCCAGTCCGCTCATACAGTTATATAAATACAAAAACTAATACATTTCTATATTTTATTTGATATAACTTTAGCATAGTACTAGTTAGCAATAACATGAAATGTAATCACTTTATTTGCAATATTTAATATAAAATACTTAATGCAAATAGTAGCTAAGTATTCAAGCATCTCTCAAATAAGTCGTCTCTTCTTCAAGTGTATTTGCGGTTCCAGATTAAGGACCCGTTACTTATTTATTTTGTAGATAGCAAAAGTCAAGAAGCAATTTATCCAACAAAATGAAGTTTCAAATTTTAATCGTCAACCCAAGCAGTTCTCGCGATCCTGTCCTTTGAAGCAATGGCCGATTATAAATTGCTTTTCAAGAATTTTACTTCACCTCCATCAAATGATGCAAGGATGGGCAAATTTGTCCAACGATGCGACGTTCCGTTCCGGTCAGAAAACGAAATTTTGTTTCGCTGTTTATTCCGAAAAGTCAATTAAAATCTCCATAAAATTCCATTTGGACTCCCATTTGTATCTTTATTTTTCATTCCGAAACCCAATGAATTATTTTTCTATCAATTCATTCGAATTCGAATCCCAATTGATTTATGAACAATATACAATATTTTAAGCACGGCTAGCCACATTATTGCTTGTTTCATGCTTTATATTCGATTTCTGTCCTCTCTGTCGACCTCTGAAAAGGCCACTGAACCGATCCGTTGCCCGTTAATAACTAGCATTTTTAAAACATGATAATTTATATTCGCACAATTAAAAATGGCCCTCTGGTACGACTAATTCTCACATGTAAGAGTAAAACTGTACACTTAACACGAGACTAGCATCTGCTACTCAACGATAAGTACTTCTTATAGTAGATGAATATTATCTTTATTTATCGATTAAAATAATATAACGTAATACAACGTACGTGCCAAAAAATCTTATAGAGTTGTATATTTGTACCTGAACATGAAAGCAATTGTTCCCGGTCGCTTGCTCACGCTATCATTGCTGACTGTATTACAACGGCGGGACAATGAGCCGCATTTAATCTAACTTTCTTTCCCTCTGCGAACAAACAGAAAGAAAGGCCACACCCACACGAGAGAAACACGACGGTCCTTAATTAATTAGCGAGCATTTCTTTATTGTGACGAACTCCATTGGAACGTTAGCGAAAATTTCGCTTCTTTTCACTACGCCTTTCATTCTATGTTCTTTCAGCGATCTTTTTAAATATTAAAACGCTATTTGTGTAATAGCCCTTTTAACAAGAATTTTCTGACAGCTTTTCATTTACAAATGAAATATTGACTCGGATAAAAACAAAGAGAGTAATTATCAACGTAATTATCGTTTTAGCGATCGCTTCATTTCAAAAACAAACCTTTCAGTTTCACAGTAACTTTATTTAGAAGATTAATTGTGATAAATCCTGTTTTTATTTTCTGTAAGTATTTATTCTTAGCTCTCCATTTTTGACATGCAACTGGGAGTTTTAGAAAAATACAATTGGAATTGTAACTATAAATATTAAAAAACAGTGTTTTTACTACGAATTAAATTGCAAAAGTAATAAATCCGAATTACTACAAAAATGTACTAAGTATAAAGATGAATTGCTAGTCACGTTCACCATATATTTGTAATGCGACTAAATTCGTAAACATGATAGCGATATATCTTCTTCAAATATATGTCATATCATATTTCATTATTTTCACTAGAGATTCGTTCATATCACAACTTATAATATTTAATAAAACTATTTAGAACAATGAGACGATGATGATGAACGGGATCAAACGTTAATATTCAACTCCCAGACGACGTAGAAGTTTTTCTTAGCAAATAAGATTGTTATTTTTAACCAACTTCCAACAGAAGGTGGTTAGGTGGTTACCAAGTTAATTAGTTTATATTTTTTGTAGTTGGTATTTGACTAATATAATTTTTACTTTATTGCAGACACTATATTATTTCTAAAAATAACTAGATGTTAACAAAATAGAATAGAAATAATAGTAAAACCATTTTCCTTTACTTCACTTTTATAAAACTGGACAGGGTAAGCCTCAAATATGTATCATATTCTTTGAAGGATTTTCACCGAAAATTACGGTTAGAATTCCTTGTATCCAAAGAGTAAAATATATTTAAGGTCATTTTTAGGAAAGGTAAAGGCTGTTTAATGTGGCTTTTCTTAGAATATGCTTGGGATTATAAATTAAGAATATTTTCGTCAAAAATACATTTTTGCTCACATTAAAACATCGAACAGTAGAGTCATAACAAGGTTCTATGATATAAACAACAAAAAATAATTATAGTTAAATAAAAATAATCTACAAAAGTAATCAAAATATTCGATTACAGCAGAACTACACTATCCACTGTTTGTAAAAGTTTAAAATTAATGACGACACTTCGTTGTCGATATCAAATCAATAAACGGTTCATTTAAAAACAGTTCCATCGCTTCACCAGTTATTTTCCGAACATCGGTTGCAATGAGTGCGGCCTTTGAAGTGCAATCGATCACTGAATAATCGACGTTGAATGCTGTTCAATGTTCAGGAACAAATATATTACAAAATCCCAACACACATTTTAAAATGAAAATTACATGTGAACAAGTGTTGAAAGTCTCACCAACTAAGATATAAAAGCAAGGATAGGTTTCTTATTTTTATTGTGCTAAGAACCAAACAAACTATTGGTTGACTAGATACATAATTACCAAAATTGTACATTAACATTACAAAACCCAACAAATGTCACAAAGCTTATACATATTTATAGCCCTTGTTTAGAATAGAACAGAAAATTGACAATAAGTTGTATGCACGTCTTTCTCCTCATGTATTATTGCCTTGGTTTTCAAAGAATCTTTCTCGCAGTTAATAAACAATACCTACCTATGTAGGTAACAAAGAAACAAAGACAAACAAAGTTACCAAAAAACTAGACTAGACTTTCTATGAAATTGTTTTTCGATCGGCGATTTATGTAAAGGTTTTTCCATGTAACCTATTCAGTTCTGTCAACCTATTTGTCGTCACCTGTCGCGTCAAGAGCTACTTCCTCTGACACATTGTCACTATGTGTACACGCGGTCGAGATTAATGACAGGTTTACGTTTCAGCATTAGCTTGCATATGTAGCTTGTAGCTTGCATCGCGACGTGCTCGTGAGCTGACTGCTGTCATTGACGGATTCGGCCGTGCCGTGGTCGTTACGCCGGCGGACGCTCCATCAATACTCTTACGCTTTTAACGAGCTCAGACGCTCCGGAATCGTTAGTTTTATTTGCCGAAACTGCAGCAAATGAATCGTTCCGTTCGTAACCCGATTGCGAATAAATGGAGCGCCGTGTCGCTGATGGACTACGGATGAAGCGTTTTGACTTAATGACTTGGGTTAAGAATAAGTAATAGTGAATTCTGTAAAATATTGTAATCAACCATACAAGTGTTAAAAATCTAATAGTTTTTAATTTATTCTTTATTATTTTTTAAAGATATTTTTATGTAACTAACAATCAAATCACTTATGTAAATTAGGAAGATAATAATTCTTCTTTGACTTGATCTTATAACAGACATGTTACATAAAAGATCAATATGAAAGTTTGGGTCATATTCTACTTTCTTAGGCTCTGAGGTGTAATCAGTGACGGCCTTATCTTTTCTCATTTACTTGTATTTACGTGACGAGAGTACGCAAGCGCTGGCAGACAAATAAAAATTACCTTTTACTTACATAACTTTCTATAAGAGTATATTAATTTATCGTAGAAAGGCTTTGCTATCCATATTATATGGTGGCCAAGTCATCATTATTCTTCAGTAGGTAGAGTTTAAAAATTTAAATCGTATTTTGTAGTACAAGTAAATAACATTGAGGATAAACATCCGGGGCGTGAGGTCGGCGGCAGCTCTGCTTGTGTACCCTAGTGATGTATTGCGGCCGCCAGTGCCCAGAGAATACCACTTTCTAAGAATTAAGAAAAATTCTTTAA
>QDHC01002842.1:349073-498717 GCA_013186455.1 Papilio dardanus tibullus | reverse complement strand
AAAACTTTTCTGTATTACCCAAGGAAAGGAGGTACCTACAGCACACCATATAATATTTCTTACTTTAAAACTGTGCCATATGATATAGTAAAATGTTTTCATTGGTAAATAGAAGAGAATCACTCTAAAGCCTTGTTTGCAATGGGATAGTATTTTAGTAGAATAGCAAGCAGCAAGTATCCGAACAAACGATCTACTGATCTACTATACCGAAATGTTCCTATTCGGACGTTTAGTTAATTAATTACTTGCGACTCGACTAAAATACTATTTTAGTGCGAACAAAACATAAGCGAGAGTCATGCCTGGTCCCAACAGAGGACTTCCATAAGCGATAAACGAGGATCATAGATAAACCTCTATCACTCGGACTGTCTTTTACCCAGGTTCGACTGTAAACAAAATAGTTAAGGAAACTTTTCAGAATAAGTAAATGAAAAATTGTGTAAAAGCTTTGCGTTATTTTTGACACTTTGCATTCAGAAGTCGAACTATTGAATAGGTACTGGTTTATACTAAACATCAAGGTTTGTTTTTAATCTAATGCTTAGGGTCTTGGAAGTATTTACTATGTAATCATTTCTATTAGTACACATTAATTTTATATCGGTGAAGAAATTCAAAGATATGTGTATTCACGCAAAATACGCGCTAGTCGTGGCGTTGCGGAAAATGGAACCCATCATGGGTCAAAACCTTTAACCTTTTTTAGTACACATTAGTATAAAATAACTATGTTATTCTTAAATTAATTCTTATCAAACTTTCCCTATGTTTTCCATATCTTCTTGTATATTACTAGCGACCCGACCCGGCTTCGCACGGGTGCAATTATTATTAGTATGGCTGTTATAATCATCGTTTATAGTTTTACTACGTATTTAGTATTAGCATTGTACCCGGGCGAAGCCGGGGCGGGTCGCTAGTGTATTTTACTTAAAAACCTTTCTTATGAACCACTCTATCTTTTAAAAATAACCGCATCAAAATTAGTTGTGTAGTTTTAAAGATTTAAGCATATATAGGGACAAACATAAAAGCGTTATTGTTTTATATAATAGTGTAGATATGCCTTATGGAATTTTTATTTTCTATTCCTACTACGTTCTAAATAAATTTTACAGTTTTAAAAAGACGTTATGACTTCAAAATGACAGAGCACTGTATATCATCACTTTGAACAGACCGTTGGGAGTGTACTTCCTACTGCATAATATCAAGAATTACGACGTGAAACAAAGGGCAAGTTATTTAGTAAAGAGAGACAATAATAACTTCTAACCGTAAAAAAACATAAAAATGTATTTTAGACAAACTAATAAAAATATAAAGAGAACAAAATATCATCATCATCATCATCACCAGCTCACTATTCGTCCCCACCGAGGGGTTCGAAGCCTACCCTATAAAAATATAATAGTTGGTACGAGTAATTTTACAAAATAATTGAAACAGAATTCACATTCTAAGTAAGTGAGTACTTAGGCTCGACTCGATTGTAATACAATTTATAAATTTAATGGAATAATAAATCAGCACTTTAATATTTTAATATTCTTAAAGCTATTAGAACTCGTGTTCAAGACCTAAAGAAAATTAAAGTGAAGAATAAGAATTATTTTGAAGATTAGAGATTTCTTAAGACAGAACCAAAAATGGCAGCTGATAATCACAAACATTCTTACTTAATCTATTACTTACTTATTCTAATTAACTGCCTAATGATTTTTTAATAATAAGCATTTTAATTTGAGTAATCATTTAATAATGAGTTATGTAAACATATCGATAATTACGAGAAACGCCTGACGGTCACCTTAGGCGCTAGTTTATTATTGTACAAAAATCTGAGCAATTCCCTTAATTAAGCTTTAGCTTATTAAGGGTATGAATTTTTAATACAACTTTAATGTTTTTCAAAGAGTCGCCACGCGAATTCAAACACCACGTCAAAGTGAAAACTTTTACAAATTAATGTTTTCAAAAATCGCTTCAAAGCCTTGGCTTATCATAATGTTGAAAAATATTTTATGAAAAACAAATGCACCGAGTTTTAATGTTAACTTGAGGAGTGCCTTGGCAACTATAAACCGACCCAATAGCAGTAATGTATACAAATCTTTTAGAGATAAAAAAATATTGATAAAACTACGTCATTGAATCTAGCCAATAAATTACTATGTTAAAAGTTAAATGGCCAAGGTTATCCTTTAACAAGTTAATAGGGAAATACTGAGTTCAGGTGATTTTGGTAGCCGCTGAATAGAAATCATGGTTGTATCAACAATATGTATTACTATAATTAATACAGAATTTTCCCTCACCCCAACTAAATTCCTCAGTTCAATTTTCAAGAAAAAGACATTGGGAATAGACTTACTTTTGAGTTAACTCGCCTCCTTTGATCAAGTTTAATTAAGGCTCTCTCAGATTTCGCACTTTTTAAATTGCTCCGTAAGGCTAAGGCTTAATTAAGGAAATTAATTCGCTCTAACTTTGCATAAAGGTTAGACGTTACCAAATAACATTTAACGTCCCTTTGATTTTCGAATATTATGAATAGACGAGTTATTTAATTTATTTTAACAAGGAAAGTAAGTCGAAAGTTATCAGGTTATTTCCTGTTAATATTTAACGCTTTTGATAACATAAAACTAATTGATGTTTTTAAAATTTTATATTTTTTGAACCTAAGATAATCGTAACATTTTTTTTAGACCATTGCACGTTGTTGCCATAAACCAACTAAATTTCGTTACTAAATAACAAAGTATTGGATTACAATATAACAAAGTAATAGATAATGATAAAAAATGTCATAACTGAGCTCAAATAATATTTGTGGGCTTGCTCTGGGTCAAAGATTGTTTCCGTTAGGCCGACCACGGTGAAATTGCTCCTTTAGTATCGGTTCGCAATCCGGTCCGCTGCCGGACTTTAGGGACATAAGTAAAATGTGCGTGACATCATTTATTTTTCTTGCGCTGTGAACGCTATAATCGTTTTATAAGGGACGACTTTTTGATTGAAATTGATTTTTGACGTTAGATGGGCTTAGGGAGACGATATTTTTATACTCTATTTATTTTAAATGTTATTTGGAATAATAATAAATGAAAGAAGACATCATGACTTAAATAGAGTATTTTTATTTCTAAACTTAAAAAAAAAATCAAATACACTCCAAGTTTATCGATTTCACTTCGATGAAGTTTAACATTTGATAGCACCTTTTGGATAATGTTATCATTACGGTGTTATTTATTTGTAAAATCATAGAATAAATATGTAACATGGTAATAATGTCAACGTAAATCCAGGTTGACGTAGCAGCAATGCAGGCAACAAATTTCGCAAAATCACGCTACCAATACATCGTGAAACTTTATACCATTAGTGGATCATAAAAATCACAGTTCATATATCTTTGTGTATTACTTTGCAAAATTTATTAGTTGCTTTTGCATGCAGATTTGTTTTGAATTTTCATGTACTCGTATTTTTAATGGTGCCAAATTATTATTAATATTCTTAAACGTGTACACTTGTGTACAGTAGTACTTATTTAAAACAAACAAAACACAACCAATTTTTATCATGGACATACCACCCTAAAGGCAACCTCAAGCAAATAAAATAATATAAAAACACCAAAGTTCGTCGTAAGTAAAATAATGACTAAATAACACAAATACAATTTCCAGAAAATATAGAAGGTGGAAAGAGTTTGATGCATGAGCTTGTAAGGTTGCGGTGCACCGTCATTTGTCTTCTTGGTGGTGTTTAAAAATTTAAATTGAAGTTCGCTACGACGTCCGCAGCTACGATAAACATCGTAGTCTCGTAGCGCACTACCGCCACGCCTCGCCGCGAGATGGCGCTGTATTGTACGCGCGATACAGTGATATATTGCACACCAATGTGCCGTGAAAATGATACTTATTTTTATTCAAAAAGTAAACACAGCTTTCCTCTAAGATATAACTATAATTTACTTAAACAAAAAACTACTTAAGTTTTATTTTTACCCAAAATAGTTAAAAGGACTTACAGTTCCAGAAAATAGCTACAAAAAGAATTGTCGGGGGAATCAAACGAAATAAAAACACTGTTTATTTGACGAACAAATTTACAATCAGAAACAATCACGGATCAAAGTTTTTCTGAGAAAGGTTTGTTCTCAATAATCGAATTTGGCCTCTTCTTATTAAGTGTCTTTCAAGATATTTAAAAATAAAAAAGACAATATTATTATTTTTGTTGAGTATTCGGATGCGATTGAGAGACTTAATTCATCGACCTACTCGAATAACATACACCTATTAAAAGACTTAGAAATATCTACAGTAAACAATTCGCTTACGTTAGATATTTTCTCAAAAGAATATTATGGTGACACAGTGTTGGGCACTTTGTGGTGTAATGTGTCAAGAAGTCACGCGTACAACATAAACATAGCAAGACAGCGTAGCAACGTTACCGCCACGGGTATTTCCGCTGCGCTATATATTTTACATATTATGTACATGAATATAAAATAAACAAAAAACACAATACAAACTAAAAAAAACGATAAGTATTACAAGATAGGTAAAATAGGTAATTAATATTTAATCAATTTTTAGATTATGATTTCATCTGACGAGTATGTTGCCGGAGTCCTCATTTTAGTCCACTTTCTCTTCCTCTCCTTTTCTTATAAGGAAATTATGGCAGGAAAGAGGACGTACATAAAGAGGAATTATTCTCTTGCTGTATGTCTCCTCCTTCCTAGATTAAGGGTAGGCAATGCATCTGCAATTGCCGATGTCTTTAAGCAGCGGTCGCTTCGCTATTTCAGCGAATCAAGGTGGCCGCTTGCTTGCTTGCCACCTTATAAAATAAAAAAAAATAGGTGAAGAAACAATCTTACTATTTTTATTTATTTATCTTTAGCAAAGTATAGAGCGGGGGGAATTAAAAAGGTTTTTTAATGTCAATAAATAGAGTCTCGCGACCGGACGTTATGTGTTTAACGACGCCTAATTGCGGGTGCAATTCGAGTGAAGCTGTTTGTGTGGCAATTTAGAAAGAGAAAATGTGAACGCGACAAAGTGTAGTACTGAAACTAAAAATATAAAACTGTAATTATTCAACACAGCTATAGTATAAAAAATGGTCGTAGATTAAAAAGAGAATAAGAGACAGTGATAAAGACATCCATAAGGCCTGAAGAAATCTCTAGTACTAACTAGTAGTAAGTAGTACTAACTAGAGATTTCTTCTAGAGGTAAATCTTCAACTGGCTAGAAAAGTTACGAGAATTTAACAAATGGTATTAAAATAACAAACTTTACGGTGACATTTGACAAATAAGTCCTCAGATTAAGTAAGCTCTCAATTATAAGACAGACACTAAAAGTTCAATCTTGAGAAAAGGCATCGGAAATAGACATTTCACTTTTGCGTTAGCGCGCCCTCTTTGATCAAGTTTAATTAAAGCTCTCTCCGATTTCACTGTTTTTAAATTGCTCGGTACTCTAAGAGTTAATCAAGGAAATTAAGTCGCTCCAACTTTACCCAAAGGGCAGGCGAATACAAACAACATTTATCTCTCCTTTGTTTTATTAAATTTTGTCACCGAGTATTGTTTTTAGGTTAATAGTTTAAATAGCTTTAACGTTGACAAACAAAACGTCGCATACTTTTAATGTGTATAATAAGACAATACGTTTATAAAATCGATGCATGATAAAGAATATTATGTTAAATATTCATAAACAAAATCTTACAAATTTGATAGTCCAGCGACCAGTATTCGCAATATTTTTGTTTATAAAAAATAAAGAATGTTTTCAAAATGAAAAAAGTTTTTGTATTTTCCAAACTACGTTATTCATTCAATATATATGTTTTAAAAGAAAAATTATATCGAAAAATTTCAAAAACTGGTTATAAAATAGAAATTGTCGCTTTGCCCGAAGGCAAAGGTTGTTTCCGTTTCACCAACATCGGCTCCATTGTTTTTATTTCTGTCGACTGTCGATTTAATCTACGAGTCGAACGTTCACTGCGAAACAAAATATGTGTAAAGTAACTTAGTTACAATTTTTTCCCGTAAAATATAGCAAAATGTTAACATTACCTTTATTTTTAGCGAAATTATATTACCATAGTAACTACTTAATATATTTTCCAATGTGCGTATCCTACTCGAGTAAACAAAGCACTGCTTATTTTCTATTCGCAGCTTAAAACTTAGTTATACTTTTTAATACCTATATTCGATATATAAATACTTACAAGCACGGAGGAGGAACTTTATGAAAAGAAAAGTTTCGAGACATTCATAAAACGAAGTTTACGAGCCACGACAGTCATGCGATGGTTCCATTTGCAGGAATATCACGCAACTTCAGACGAACCTGCTTACAACTAAAACACTCTCTGTCTACTTATGATACCTATGATATCCAAGTAAACATGTGTTATATTGAAACAAACTATGATAAACAAAAAATGTGATTATGATCATGTGATAAAACTACTATCTAAAATTTAAAAAAAATATGAGGGAGAAAATATATGTTTTACTCGTTTTACTGAAAAATACTATATTATACCATATGCGAGAAATAATCCGTTAATAAATAGGTTGAAAAAGTGTTCATAAAACTGAACGCAAATAACATTTTTCAGTTTTGCTGTGGATCAAAGATTGTTTCCGTTACGGCGACCGCGCTGAAATTGCTCCGCCGCTATCGGTTGCCAATCTCGTCCGCCGCCGGACATTCGACACACAAGTAAATGTGCGTGGCAATGTTTAAATTGTGGAAACTAGAACTTTTTTAATAAAAAAAAAACCTAAAACAAGTCATCTATTTTAATACGGGAGTAAAAGATTTTTAATAAGTCGAATATCTTCTTTTATTGTTACAATTTTTAAAAACCCAAAAATCATACAAGACAGTGACAAAGACGATATTTACATAGAATAAACACCCACAACATCCTCTTTTCATGTTATAACGGATATAGTTACATTTATTTTAAAATTACCAACCAAGTAATAATTTTCCCATTCACTAACATTAACGAAATGATACCTACGTATATTACAATGACTCGATAAGAGATACTCTAGCATCTTAAAAAGATTTATGGACATGAAGAAATAATAGACAAGAGCATGACCATGCCAAATGGAAATTCACGATGTTTGCTTCTAAACTACGATTTATGTTCTTAATGTTTTTATTTATTCATTATTTAGAACGTTTATACATATCTTTTCTATGTTGGTACAGGGTATTATGCCCCTAGTCATACAAGGTACATAAGCTTATTCACTTTATTTTATTGTTGTTTGCACCGCAAGGCTTATGAGCCATATAATTGTGTAGACGGCTGGTAAATGTCGTACGTGTGCTAAGAAATGACCTACTTCAGTCACTCAAGACACCCAAGTCGTAACACTATCGAGCAGTAAAATTTTAACTATGTAATTTTAAACAGTCTTACAACATTCGTATGCTTGATATAATATAATTTACATACAAATAAAGAAACTAAGCTGTGTTTATTCTTCACATTTTATTTTATATGTATAAATATTGTTAATTAAAATGCTTATATTTTGAAAAGAACACGGTTTTAGTATTGTAGAGAATGATCAGTTGATTTCTATATTAGATAATGTAATATCTATAAAAGCAAAAGTTTACTCAGCGAAAAGTTTTGATGCACTCATAAACTATGCCTTACGAGCTATGGAAGTATTACAAAGTTCCATTTACAACAACATCACGCAACTCTGACTGTAAATACCAACTGTCTAAACATTTTCCAACTATTTATATTGCAGATATTTTAATTATATAAAGTTATAATCATTTATTTCTTAGCTTATCCTAAACTAAACTATACTATCTAAATAAAATAAACCAAATAGGTTCAAACTCGGCTATTACATTAGGCATTAGCCATTTTAAAATCGAACGCTAAAAGCTTAGTCTCAAAGTAACATCAGTAATCCCCTTATCCAATAATCCTGAAAGCCAATTTCGATTAAAGAATTAACAGAAAAACTTAAGGTAAAAACACCACTGAATCAAGAAATATTTAAACCGAGTAAATTTCGAGCTAAGCAGATAGTTTTTTCATACGAATTTTAATTAAACTTAATTAGCATCGTACTATTTTACTAGTAATAGGTATTTTTAAACTTTGCTTGAAAATACATTAAGAAAATTAATCATAAAATTAATAATTTCAATTAAGTTTTATGTCTATAAACGTAACACAGGTTCAGATATCAAACACAATCAAGGTAATTTTCGTAATTAAAATCATACCGCAACAATACATGTTTGACAATAGAAGCATAAAATTGCAAAATCATTATTTTTGCCATGAATTTTCTGAAAGAACCGTTGTTGACGGCATGGGCTTCTTTTATGGTATAAATAATTTACTGGTATATTTTTATGTTATATTGCGCAAAGAGTTACATCATTACGTCCTATTTTTCCAGGTCCTAATATCATGGGTCAATGCATTTGATGACACAGAACGAGTCAAAACTAGTAGGTAAAACAAGGGTGTTTTCTGTAAAGTGTTATTGTATCCATTGTTCCATTCGATAAAGTTTCTTTCTGCAATAAGCAATTTCTATTCAAATACGATAATCAGACTATTGAGTCGCCCTTCGTCTACCAATATTTTAAATCTAATATTTCATGATATGTTCAAATTTTTAGTTGACCTCAATATTGGACTCGATCTAACATCCAATGCCGACGGAATGCCATCACTTAAAATAAGACGTTTTGAAGGTAATTTAATGTTATATAACATTTTTATACATTACTTTAGGTATTTTACTAAGTTCTAGATCTATAACAATGTCTGAAATTAGAAAGATTTAACTAAACTTACTTATTAACCAGTCGGTGCCGACACCGGGCTATCTAAACGTGAGTGTAGCAGTTTTCTAATTAGTTTACATCTGAATTTATTTGAGTTGTTTAGTTTGTAAACGACTTGTAAATAGATACGCAATAAGAAGTAACTGCCGCTTACTTCTCATTAAAACAACTGAAGTAAGTTCAACAACTTCAAGTTTCAGTGAACACAATATTAGGTGACTTTGAGCGCATATCTTTAATCGACTTCGCCCCGAGTCGTAGGTTGCACGAAGTTTATTTCAACCTTTGAAACAGATATTATCGTTATTTTACTTATTAAAATAACGACTGTATATCCAATAGATTATTGTTAATGTTAACAGATTTCGCTCTGTTCGTCTTTCTAACATTTATTTACTAATTGTAATGTTATTAAACACGAAATTTAGGTGTTGTTCAAATGTTTTAATGTGTACATAAGACCAACTTTATTAAAATGCTCTCTGCTTGTCTAAATAACGTAACTCCTTAAAGTTTTTGTCTCTATTAGAAGGTATCAAAGCCTTTAGATTGGATCCGAAAGTGTCAGACGGTGCGGATTCAAGCGAAAGTGATGAAACAGATAAACCTAACTTTAAAAAACGAGTACTAAAACCAGCAGATGAGACCAATGATGATACAAGCAGTGGTAAGAATATTTCGTATAAATTATTATGTTGTCCCCCTTCCAACTTTTGACAGCTTATTTAAAATTATGTTTGTTTGAAAAGGATGTGAAAAAAAATAATTTTAATATTTATTTTTTTATTTATTACAGATTATGACAGAGGTGTAAGAAGTACGAAAGGTTTACGTGGAGGCTATGAACCTGAAGGTATCTCCATAATTTGTCCAACAATAGTCTAGTAATAGATTTCGTATTAAGTAATGGTATTTTAATATTGAAACATTTGTTTTCAGATAATCCAAAAAATGTACCTTCGGACGACACTAACGAAGACTCAGGTAACTCAGATTTATTGTGTTTTTTACATTATTCGTGGAGTAAATTATCAACCTTATTACCCGAATAACGTCTTTTTTTTTCAGACTAAAATACTGAAAACTAACAAAGTATCTATGTAAGTGTCCTTTTGTCTTGTACAATACATATCTAAAATATATAATTTAACTTTGTTTTATTTTTAATCCCAACTCCTCTTTTAAGTATATAGAAAGTGAGATTGAAAGGGAAAAACGTTTCAAAAAACTGTAAAATATATCTCATATTCCAAATAATTACGATAACAAAGCAAAATTCTATATGAAAACTAAATGAATGCCGTTGTTTTTCTGCTTCTTTTTACCTTACAATTTAAATTCCAGAATAGTAAAGAATAGATCGAATTCTTCAATTAAAGCTTAGTAATTAATTAGTATGCATCGGGCGTATTTTCATGAGCCTAAGCTTTAAAGACGGCGCCTCGGCGATGTTTTAAGGACTATTAGACGGGCGTCTTGGGCGACATTAAAACGAATGATTAAAAAAACTTTGTATCCTTTTGAGTCACCTTGATTTAACAAAAATATGAATTATAAAACCAAACTAAAATATCCGATTACTTATAAGTAGGGATTAATAATGGGCTTATTTTTATAGAACAGAAAATTGATAACAAGCAAAATTATAAACTAGAATCATAAATATGATGTCGTGTATCCAATAAACTGTGGATTAATTCAAGTTCGTTACCAACAAATGCTATGATAAAGTATCATATCTATTTAAGATTTATAGCTAAAAGAAGTTAATTAGCTTACCTTGTGAACGTTCCTGCAACTTCGTCTACGAAGAGGACAGCGGAAGTCCGTTTCCGGGCCGCGACCTTTAAAAGTCTGCGCCCAACGTCCATTTTCTTAGATTAACTTTAAAATTTAATTTGAGTATTTGATTTCTTCCCAGTAACAAGTTTTAAAAGATATACTTACAACTTGCGACTTTCAACTTATTTATCTCATTATAACGTGTTTTTAATAAGTTTTTAATACAATTACGACCTGATTTAATGATATTTCAACTTTTGAAACACAATATTTACATTGCAATCGAAATAAATGACACTATTATTAAAATTATTATAATCTAACCTAACTCTAACTACATTAGTGAAACTAAATACAAAATTTACGTAGGTATCTATAAATAACAGATACAAAGACTAGCAACACTATACTACAGTATTATAATGATTTTATATTTATGTTATTTTAATAAAGAGACACTCGAGTACCATAAAAAATAAATAAAGACTTTAATGTTGAGAGACATCTTGCATTGACTTGTTTGAATAAAATAGAAAGAGCAAAAAATTCGTTGCTCTTTTTGCTGTCATTATTTATAGATTGCATACTCATCAGATAAGTCACAAAACATAAAAAGAAATTATTCCATTTGGTATAAAAATAATGGACTGGCTGCCAGACGAGTTAATTAGCTGCTGAGTTGACCTTTTGTCTACTGCAAGAAACTGCAAGGAAAGTGGAATTAGAAATTAAAAGATTACTTACTTTTATTACCGACTGCAGTTATAATATCAACAAGCTGGACTCAGACTCAATTCACTTAATTTTAATGTTTATTTCAATTATCAAATAAGCAGTTACAAATGGCTGTGTTTTTAAGCCAGTTAGTTGATTTAAGATGTTGTTTACACTAATTTAGCTTTAGGTTCACACAAGTCTAATTTTGTTGTGAACCACTTTTTTAGATGATTTTCCATGTCAACAAATCAATAAATCCAACATCTTGTTGGAAATCCAATATTTTTTTTAACTAATTATAGTTACCAAGATACCAAAGCACTTAAGGCAGCACCGAGATGTCATTTCCCGGATCGTCGCGCGCCGCTAAATGCGACTGGCTTGTATTCACTAGAGATCAAAAAGTTAGGATTTAAAAAAGAAAAAGGAATTGCTTTTGTTTGTTTTAAATGTTTTGTTCCATTATTGGTCTTAAAGTTAAGTTAGGTAGATATCAGTTACAAGAGATTTTACAAATTCTATTTCTTATCCTCGATTTTAGTTTCATCTTATCGAAGAAAGTTCAAATCCAGAATTGCCGTAGAAAAGCGTAAGATGTTTTCAATATTAAAAAGGTAACATTACTCGAGAACGGTTATTTGAATCATTCAGTGCATAAAACTGGGCTCCCTATCCACTCCTTTTGGACGCACTCATGTGAAGGGAATGAATAATTCAAAGCCGAGATTCCCACTTCGTTCAAATTTCACTTTAACTTCGGCTATTTGATTAGGCTCAAACTCCATTCGTGATTTTTGCGCTATTGATTTTCGAAAGCGCTGGCATCCTTGATAAATATTATATTACGATGCCGTAATAATGCAAGTAAATACTACATATACCTGATGTTATACCGTTTTCACTAGAAAATGCATTATCGGAAAGTTATCCTGTTCTTGCTTATTTGACTGAAATATTAATAAACGTCACCATCTTGTCATTTGGAAACAAACACCAAGAAAATGTAAGCTAATATTATTTAATTCAGCTTAAAATCTAATTTATTTAAGGTGTCGGACATCGATATCTCAAAATGCAAATTAACACAGACGCCAATAGGAATTCTGTGAGTTCCTTGCTGCCTCTAAACTTATAATTGAATCTCAAATCCTTAATTGAATAGCAACAGTTAAAGCCGTGATAACTTAGTCGTACTAATTATGTAGATTACACATTATCAGAGAGAGCAAATTAATATTTTGTAATTAATTAATGAAGTTTAAATTGATAAATATCTTTTGTATCTCAATACGCCTGTTGAAGTGGAGCTGCATAGTGTAATAAATACTAATTATTAAATAATTCGTAGGCGCTATATTTCTTCCCTAGTATTTAATATATAATATTTTAATTACAGGGAAATGTACAATCTATACTAATATTATAAAGAGAGAAACTTTGTATTTTTGAATTTTTGTATTTTTGTTTTTATTTAAATAACTCAAGAACTACTGGACCGATTTCAAAAATTCTTTCACCATTTAAAAGCTGTGTTATCCCCGAGTAATATAGGCTATATTATTTAACTCCACGCGGACGAAGTCGCGCATAACAGCTAGTTAATAATAAAGCGAATATAACGTTAATAACTGATTACACAATGAAGAATTTAGTAGTACTATTTACTAATACATTATGAATTGGCAAATGTCCAACATGATACTTTTTTCAAACATAAATTATCCATGAACTAGATTGAATTATTGTAGCCTGATTAAAATTATGTTTTTAATCAACTCATCAACAATTTTCCCTTGTCCTTACGGAGTGTCGGCAGTCGCTAACAGTAGGTATGTGAATTAATAAGTATTCATCCATACTTTTTTATTAGCCGGCATAATTCATGATTTTAATAAGAAGTATTTAACTATAGTAGATAGCCTGTGTACAAATCAAACAATAAACAAAACCCACGAAATAACTTACATTTCATTTTCACACCCGTGTTCCACTAGCTTAATAAAGCTGAATGCGAATTTCCACTGATGAAGACTCTTTATAACTGACCTAAGCCATGGAAAAATCAATTATAAATTCTTTTGTAATTTTCTAATGAAAATGTTATAAAAATAAATTATTTATAATAATTTCAATAATAACAATTTGTGTATGATGTGAACCCTATTGTCCGATTACGTACGAATGGAGTTGCCTTTGACTTTGAAGTTTGACAGATGTCAAGATAAAATCTATAGCTATTATTTACGAACGTAAATATTCCTATCAATTTGTTAAATACACTTTTTGAAACGCTATTTGTTTCATTAAAATAGTTAAATATAATTAAAATGCCCTAAAAGTGATAAAAAGACAAACACAATTATTTTCGTCATGACATCTGTTTGTTTTGATATCTGGAGTGTATTGTAGAATTTATTTTCAATCAATGTTATAAGTTTCTAATCAAAAATGGAAGGTGGACAGTGGAGAAACAGCATCATAAATCAATTGCAATCAAGAAATAAAAGAGAAACAGCAGCATTTCATGATATCATAGCCTTTCGTAAGTAACATAACCTATACTTGTTTCCTTTGTCTATTAAATATTGACATTATATACAATTTATTATTAAGTAAATTTAATGAGGTATCAAATTTTAATGCCTACAATGTATTAAAATGATCTATCACTTATGGTAACCGTTATTAGCTGTTGTAGTTCCATTAAATTCAATTCCATAAACTATAGCAAAATGTACTAACACTAAATATTTCATAAGAATTTAATAAGTTACAGTATAGATACTAGCTATATATCGATTTACATTTACATATGTATAAAAAACATTTAATCCTTTCAGAGAGTAGACTATTTGATAATGTCAATACATTGAAAAATGAAAATCTACAGTTAACATTACTTAATGAGAGAATAAGATACACAAGCACAGAGAGTGTGCTCTCTAATACAGGTTGGTATGAGTAATGTTTGATTATTATGTTTTTATCAACCGTGCCTACAATTATAATGTTTTAGAAATTGCCTATTGCTTGTCTATTTTTGCCCACTTGTTTTTTAATTTACAAAGTTTTCAAACAGGAGTTTAAAGATACAATGTTTTGATCTAGTGTTGAAACATAGAAATTATTCTAACTAACATTGTTTGCAATGGTACTGTTAATAGTTGAAAGAATAAACAATGATAGGAGAACAAAATATTGTTTAGTCATTTACCTTTTTTAACGATAATATTTTAAATGTTAATTATTGTAGCTTTTATCTAATAAAAAATAAACAAATTTCAGGAGGTACCAGTAATGAAAGAATACAAACTTTGGAACAAAAAATCTTAGCACAACAAGAGGAACTTACTTCATTACACAGGCGCCGGGGTGAAAGCGCACAGCAAATTATTACTTTGAATGCAAAAGTACATGAACAAGAAAAGAGTCTACAGGCAAAAGATATTATGTTAGTATAATTTTATAATTGTTTCATAGTAGCTGCCATTGTTAAAAACATAGTTTGGTCAAATTAGTAACAAATGTTCAAACTCCACCTAAATTTAAACGTCATTTATAATATAAGTTGTGTAAAAATTAAGTGAGATCGCCGTAGAATTTGGAGATTAACCGTGGACTTAACATGTACGACGCTCTTAAATATTTAAGTGTTTGAAAATTTTGTTAGTCTCGTGGCCGTTAGTCTCTTTAAGATATTCATAAATACTTTGATTATCAAAGAAGGATATCCGGGACGGTTTACTTTTTTTTTATTAAAAAGTGGCAAATGAGCAAGCGGCCGCCTTGATTTGCTAAAATAGCGAAGCGACCGCTGCCTATAGACTTCTGCAATTGCAGATTATGGGAAATTAATTAATTAATTCTTATTCTAACTCTTGTATTATGTTTCTTTTTATATAAATGTATATTCTTTTTAGAATTTCAGAAAACACAGCATTAATAGCATCATTAAGAGCAGAAATTCAGTTGTACGAAACAAACATGGCCGAGTTACAAGGACTTAATCAAGTTATAAGAGATGAATACCAAGCTTTACAAATAGCTTTATCATCTGTAGAAGATAAATTAAGAAAAGCACAGGTAAATAAATGTTTTATCTATACTAAAGAGAGAAACTTTGTATTTTTGGAATTTTGTATGTATTAAAATAACTCAAGATCTACTGTAAATGATCATATTTATGATACATTTTATTAATCAAACAGTTCAAATAAGAACAAACTACTCATACAAGTCTGCCTTTAACCATTTACTTTTTAATCACTAGTGTAAAAAAAAAAAAATAAAGAACTAATAAAATTATAAAATACTAGCTGTTGCGCGCGATTTCTTTTTTGAATATAGCTTATGTTATTTGGGGATAATGTAGCTTTCTAATGGTGAAAGAATTTCTGAAATCGGCCCAGTAGATCTTGAGTTATTTCAATACATACAAATATTCAAAAATACGATAGTACAAAAATTAGCTCTTTATAATATTAGTATAGATGAGAGAAAATATGGTTTAAAAAATCTCTCGAATTTAAAAGCCACATAAATCTAGTTTTAAAGATCTAATTCAATTAATCATATTCTATACACCAAAATTCGTACTAAATGTTAACCCATTACAATTATTTTTGGCATAGAAATGTGTTAACCATTAACACGGCCCACACAATAGTGTAACTAGTTTAATACAAAACATAATACTCCTCACCTCATACAAGATCGTTAACGTTCCGTCCCCCGTTAGCTCACAGCGTCGCTCGCGCCTACCCAACTGGAACTTGAAATTTTTATTGCAATATTGGAGTTATGGCAGTTTGCCAAAACTGAGTATTTGTCCATCACATCCAGTATGTTTCTTATAACGATTTTTACACGTCAAAAATTTCCACCAGTACGAAGGTCGTCGTTTTTAGCTATTTTTAGGATCATAGGACGAAAATATATTAAAATTATGACGACAGAATTATGTAAATAAATGGTTACAGTATGAAATACATATCACTGTCGCTTTGGCGTCATTTAAATAGATTTGTAAGGAAGGGGTAAATGGATATTTGGGCCCATTAAAAAAAACAATGAATCAAACCCTCTTAGTCAAACTATTTCATATAGATGGTTTGAACGAAAATTATGACATATATCTTGAATTACTTTAAATGTATTTTTTCTTTGTTAATGCGTTAATAGGTGTAATCAGTGTATCTAAAATTGGATGAGGTTAATAACATCTGTTATAAAATCGATGTTTAATTCCATTAGTGCGTTAGTTAATGATACTTTTAGTGACGTAAAATGTAACACCCTGTATCTTTTACGACTCTCATGTGATTATCGTTACGTGTATCAATGTTTATGCATAGGCGTGGAATACAGACACACTGTATTAATTCACAAACAGAATTCAGTCGAAATTCTGTTACCATAGTGTGCACCACTTTGAGATATTTTTTTGTGCTTTTGATATCTTTGTGCTATTTAAATATTTACAAAAATGCGTAAACGGGTAAAGTTATTTTTTTATTGACGAGTTATTAGATTTGTTTGTATTTGATGTGCGCGTTTTTCTTTTCAGGATGAAAATCGATCTTTAGTTGAACGTCTAATTAAATACAAAGCAAAAGATGCGGACAAAATGAATGAAGAAAATGAACATTTTCTAAAGTGAGTACTTACATTTATTAATGAATATTCATCGCACCTGTCTATAATGTTACTGACATTTTCAATGTGCTTGTAATAATAAAATTGTATTTTAACTTTATAAAAAAATGTCTCACCTTAGTTATGTAAAAATATTGCAATAAGCTTTTTAGTGACAAAATTTTTACTTGCACATAGATTAAATATTTTGTGTCTGCGTGGGGCATTTGGTCATTGATTTTATTATATTAAATTAGTAGTTGTCTTATATTAGTGAATGTTGCTAGGCATTGTAGATTTAAATATAAATTAAATGATATAGAAACTGCACTGTAGACATTTTTCATTTGTCATGTGTTACAAGAAGTCTGAAACTGTTGATTTGTATTTCTACTTAAAAAAAACTCTTAAATAGCTTTCCGAACAATACATAACAAATGATAAAAACTATTTTGTGTTCACAATATATTAGATCCAGTAATTGATATGTGTTTGATAGATTGGGTTTTTGCGCGAATTCAGAGCTTGCATAAGTATTTGTGATTTTTTGTTTGCTTTTTTTTTTGTTTTAATTTCTTCAACAGGTCAAGCAACCCTACCGCGTTTTTCATCAACACCTTTGGTAGAGTTAGTTTCGGGTGAGTTTGTTATAATGTGAATGAGGATGTGGTTTACGGCATTGTGGCGTTTGTAGGGCTGACATTGATATACTTCTCCATGGTAAATGACCCCATATACCTTCCCATTGTTAACTGCACTTTGGTACTGACGACTCATTCTTTTTACTGTCCTCATTGTTATTTTATTTGTATGGTTTTCCTTTCCTTTATTTTGCAGTTTGATTTGCTGTTCATAACTGTAGTGTGCCCCCTTCATTAATATGTTTCTAAATGATTTGAATTTGTTTGATATAACTATGTTTGCACCTGTCTTTATATCCCTTGTTGATTTAATTTATTGTATACCTGTTGATTTATTAACCGTTAAAATACATTTATAATAATTTACAAGGTCCTAATATTCACTTTATACTTCACCTTGGGATCTAATTTATCTAGTTTTAGTACAGCGAAAATTACAATCACCGTTTTGGACTTAATAACAAATCCAATAGCACCATAGAACTGATTTTTAATCATTAAAGAAATGTTTTTAGTTTAATGAGATTAGTAACTTATGCCGAATTTATCGTCATTCTCATAGCATAATATATATTGCAGCATGATGTATGAGGTTTTCTAAAATATTATGCATCAAGTAATAATATATTTATAACTTTAAATTTATGCATTTGTACTCTCAGTTTTATAGCTGTCTGCATTCGCTCATTTCCACAATTTCGTTTTATTGCTCGCATCCATCTAGTTGAAAAGATTTATACATTTCCGGTTTATATAAATATTCTAGGCTTGTTTTCAGAACATATAAGCTTTAAAACTCATGTTGTTTATCGACCAACATTGTAAGTAGCGTTAACATAACTTTCGTCAAAACGATGGACGCACCAATAACATAATTCTTCCATAATAAATTGTTTCTCTGCGTTTATTTCTATGGTTAGATAGACGTTAACTATTGGTTTAATACTAGGTTTACGACATAATAAATGAGAGCTATGCGTAAACAAGCAAAAAAGTTACTACGTAAAATATTATATTAGGTTTCCTGCCAACTACTATAATTTATTATCGGTAGGTGTGCCTAGTGAACTTATAGCGAAACTGTTGTTGCAAGAGAAAACCATTAAACCACTGAATTGAAGATATTGTATAGACAACAATCAAATTATATGTACCCTTAACCGTGATATAGGACAGAAAAATCTTCGTTGAAATTTGCATGGCCTGATTTTTTTTTAATTTCAGCATATTGTGATTGGCAGCACGTTGACGCTTTTATTGCGCTGGTTGAATGAATCGCTAATTATGGTTGTATGGATCTCGAACAAGCTCTTAGACGAAATGGTTTGATAGGGATATTACATGAGAGTTCTTCTTTTAGGAAGAAAAGTGATAAAGTCCGTAAAGAATTGGAAGACGCGGCAAGAGAGGGTAGTAGTAGAAGTAGCGGTGGCTCCGGAGGTTCCAATGACGACAAAATCATGGATACTATTCATTATTACACGTCGACTTTACCCACAAAAGTTAGCTTGAGATTTGTGAGTATCTGCAATCATTATTTAAGAAGACCGATATCTCAGTCTATCTAAGTTATCCTGTAGTATATTTCAAAATTAAAATAGACTTTCTTAAAGGACGCGCACGATGGTGAAGTGAACGCAGTCAAATGGAGTCCTACGGATAGAATATTAGCGACAGGGGGCGCGGATAGAAAAGTCAAATTATGGGATATGTCAAAGAGTGAGTGTTGTCAATACAAAGTCAATATTTCAATAAGAATTACAGATTTATGCTTATTTATGTGGTCTAATAGGTGTGGTGGAAAGCAGAGGTGCCTTAGTGGGATCTAACGCGGGCGTGATGTCTGTGGACTTCGACTCGACGGGCGCCTACATCGTGGGCGCGTCCAATGACTTCGCGAGTCGAGTGTGGACAGTCGGCGATCAGCGGTTAAGGGTAAGTCAAAAAATTAATTTTTACTAGAGGCTAGCCGTGCCAACGTCTTAAACCGACAGTAGAAATAGGGGTAAATAAACAGTTATTTAGTGGAAATAGGTGTTTAGACATGTATCATAGGAATTTGCTTCTATTCGATATGATGGGGCGATTTTAAATTGATTTATGATTGATGTGTTTAGTTCTGAGTTATTTATTAGCAAAAATAAATGATGAAAAACATAATTTATTATCATCAGTATTATACCTATAATTGCAATGATTTTTATAAATAGAATATTTATTAAGTTTTGAGACGTATCGGAATATTGCAACATGATGTGATAAAAGACAACGAGGACAAAAGAAAATCATTCAGTTATTCATATACACAATATGTCGAGTTGTACTTTATAAGTATCAAGTAAGAAACCCGCTTATATTATCTCCTCGATATTAAATCATCGCTGCCTGCACATTCGATATTCATTCTCGATAAAGAATTATAGCGCTAGTGTGTCAATGAGAATAAGATTGAATACCTCGTTAGTAGTACTGGAACCTCGGTTACGGTCCTTTTTTAACAGTGAAGACATCAATTTTATTTTAACGACACCTTATTCATACATTGTATTTTACAGTTAAGATTATTAAGGACCTTCGACATAAATGCTAATTTGTCACATCCGTGGACAATATAATTTACAAACAAACGGTATCGCTTTGCACGTGCGACTTTTTCGATTCGATGTAGCTTTTTTGTAAAAACTCGACCCAAATGACAAAGGAAAGTGTGCTAAAACAAGTTTTAAAGACACTATTCAAGCGGATATGGAAGCAATTTATTTTTTATTTTGAATGTTTACAACAATGTGATACACAAATATTTGCACGTTTTCTTTCGTTTTAACTCAGCTTTTAGCTCAGCAGCTCAGCGAAAGTTAGTCTGTTGTTTGGCGTTTAATTTCCCTGTGTTTGATTTGTTGTTGTTGAATGTCGATGTCTCATGGTGTACTAATTAATTAATACGTAAAAAACATTATTTTCTTACTATTTACATCTAACTCATATGGTTTCGAAATATCTGAAGTTACCTACATTTCTATGCGATTAAAAACTGACTATAAGTAAACATAGCAGATAGGTTTAGTAATAACAGTTCAGTCCAGTTGCTTACACAACTTACATAACAATTGACTCCCTTCAAGGAAGAATAACTAAACAGTGAAGCGTTATAGAATAGTGAGAGCCATTATCATTCAATGGTTCGGAGAAAGCTGTTACAGCTTAAGGGAAATATTATTAAGCTACATGTTTATTGTTAACAAATAATGACATAATCCTTCAGTCGGTATAATAATGTCGAGCCGGGGCGAGGCGGCGAGTTGGGGATGGGGCGTGGTCGACGAACACGACCGCTATTAGTGCGTCGTTAACTCGCGCGTCGTGACCCTCCTCTGATTTCCGATGCGCGGCGACTCGGTCTCGTTTATCGCTCATATTACTATTTGTACTCCACATTTATTGTTTATTTTTCAGGTGTTGGAAACACGGTGTTAGTCTTGTTTGTGCATTTTTTATGCAACGTGTAGACGTAGAACGATGAAAAGTATGCCTTATATTGCAAACGAAGTCGGGCGCTAAGTACCGTTTAGAGATTTCTCCGTCGTCAGGATTTTTTTAAAACCTCATTTGAATACATAATTTAATTCGATTAACTAGATGTCTCACATTTGTAATTGTCAATCCATTTCAGGTTGTCTTCTCTATAATCTTCAAGCAGCTGCTAATGTTCGCAATCTAGGAATACGTACTTATTATTTTTAGCGATATTAATAAAACAAAATTAATAACTTGCAATGATTCATGTATGCCTACTTGCGTCATAATTCTCGCTCATCGTAGGTAATTCACCCCATCGCTGTGTAATTATTTAGGCTAGGTGATTTTAAATCATACGTTGACTGGACTTACCTGACTACTGTAGTACTACATTCCGCACCTTCTTTCATAACTGGGCATCAACAATGATTATCCCTTCATTTGACAGCTGCATAGTTCGCTTGCTAACGTTATTGACAAAATAGATCGAGGATTTATTTATATACATTTTTATATTATTTTATATGACATAAGTCTTTTGCAAAATTTACCAATTTTTGTCTTTTGTCTAACAGTCTTCTTAGCATATAATTGAAGTTTAACATAAAGTTACACCGAAATTAGATGACCTTGCGTGTATTCGAGCACACTCTACCATAGGCTTTTCTATATTGAGAATTCGCAACTAATAAATTTAAATAATTTTTGCAAGTAACAAATTTTTATTTTGGCAGTGGGTGTATTTGTGTATATTCCTGTCCTCGGCACTGCATTTTGAAATTCCTACGTTTTAACGCGGTTTCATTAAATTGGATCGATCTAGTAGTGATGATAAAATACGATAGAAATGTTTTGCCGCAAACGATTTGAAAGTTAAAAGTCATTATAAATAACCAGGAAATTATATGCTGTTTAGAGTTTCGCATTAAACGAATTCCATTATAATAGGTGTCGTTTATCACCCGTTTAATACCTAAAATCTAAGACATGTCCCGTTGTTTTTATTTGAAAACATTAAAACGCAATTAGCATTTACGCTGCGATTATGATAATAGCCCATACCCACAGTAATAACATTAATATGAAACGAAATTTCTCTGTCCGAGTGGAAGCTAAGTGATTCCATTATATTAATTAATATAAGTTCCCTTACATAGCTTTTTACTTATAAAATCTCCTTCTCTTTGCAATATAATCTTTTGGGTCGTGAGCATTCACTTTTACATATCGCACTCATTAATGTAAATACGGTTTGTCAGATTGAAAAGATAAAATAAAGTTACTGTATCAAGAATTAGATTATTCAATGATTGCGAATTCATTTAACACTTTTTTTAGTCAGGAATTGTACACTAGTTTGTTATTGAAGAATTTAAATACTAAACTGCGTATAGTTTTTTGAACCTTTTCAGTACTAATAATAGTCACGTTTTTTTTTAGGAAAAACTAATGTTTTCTTATTTTATTGTATTCGTACTAACTTTGTCTTTGTACAACTAGTGGTCTTGTAACATTAATTCACAAACATACATAAACAATCTTAAACAATTGGTCGAATATCGGAATCAGATCGTGACCGTAGCAGGTTAGAGCATAATGTGAGACGTGAAATCAAATGGCAGATAAGCAAATTGTCCGATGTAAGAAGATAAAATCCGTGTTTCATACGGCCTGGAAACTGTGCCATTAAAATAAAATAGCAAAATTTTCTACCATTGTTAATCTGACTAATAAGCTGTGAATAAACTTTTTAGTGTAGGTTTAGTTAAAGAAAAAGAAAACTGCTCTGAGAGTCATTAAATGTTTGATAGAAATTTTGAACTAAATAACGTACAGTTCACAGCAAACGAATCCTTGGTGAAACTCACATTTCCTTGTAATAATTAGTTCTGCGTGACCAAGACCACCAACGAAGATTCCGATACGAATAAGCAGACAAATTGCACCACGAACATCCGTAAATGGAATAATCAGACGAAAGCCATTGTAGACTTGACGACTTAGATTTTTTGCTCTCGATTGCCCACTTGTTTACTTTTATAGCCGAACGCCTAGACTATTTTTATCCCATTTATAGACTCAAAATGCAAATTTATTTATTGTGATCTACGACAATGTGGCGTGAAACCGTGGTACGTCGACAAATTGGCTATAGTTTTTTAAAATGATTTGTTCAATGACAAATAAAGGTATAATGTTCAGTAATACATATTTATTTGATATCTATATTATTGTATTTCTGAACTTCATCTTACTTGGGAATGTGACATCAAACGGAAAGTTGCCGAAAGGGATTATTTTCCTCTAAGGTATTGTCCTCGTTACTTTCCATTCCCAGTGAAAGTATGCGCTAGTTTGTATCAAAAAGGCTTGTACCCGAGATTTACCACAACAATGTCGTTGTCGATGTATTCACTGCGATCAGCTTTTACTTTGCACATTGTGGCTAATACTAGTTTTATTATTTTGTTGATTTATATTTTATATCAACCTATCAGGTTATATGAGTTTGGTTTATTAAATTGTGAAATATCTTATGTGAATTTAAAATTTTATTTACTTTTTGAAATCTTACTTAAAAACTATCAAGTCCAATTCAGTTTCATAAACGCCTACAAGATGAGAAGTAAATACAACTATGAGTTTGAGAGCAAGTAATTCATTTACATAACGTGAACTTTGTGTCAACTCATTACCAACGCTATAATTTATAACTGAATCACTGTCATTAAAACTTAATAAATCACCATTTATTTCCATCGATAAATTGAATATCTAAGCCTGAACCATAATTCTAAATTATATTAATGGTCTTTATCGAGTTATAATAACTTGATTTGTACGCTCGCATAAATCATTGTTTTAAGAACACATGCTCCTTTTGTATTTACAATAAATCCTGTATCCGTAGTGGTCAAGGATTAGCTCTGTGAATAGATAGTTACCGTCGGTAATATTTCATTTGTGTCTCGATGCCGCATGTTAGATACGACCTTTAACTATTCGTTCTGTATCGACGGAACAAGATCACATAAACGAGGCGATATTATCGAGCTCTGCGATTGCTTGTACTTGTCTGCCTATCTGAAGGATGTGTGACCTGTGACCTATTTGGAATAATATTTACGATAAAACACCGTGTATTTGACCCCGAGTACTTTTTAACAAGAAAAAGATAAATAATATTGTACCGGGTTTAAGCATCATGGAGTGGTTTTATATGTATACAAGGAACTAAGTAAAACATGATAAATCATAATACATGTACCATGTTTAATATAGGATACATATACCGTATGTTCTTGTTGCTGTGCGAAACTTTACATCAAATTCCTATGTGGAATATTGTCATGGGTAAGATTATAGTATTCTATATTGTCTTGTGGATTTCCTGGTCGTCGCGTCGTCGCCTTACGCCATAAAATAAAACAAAAGCTTCGATTTGTGTGGTCTGAGTTGCATTTATGTTCGTGTTATGTTCAGTGCCTCAGTGTTGCAAAACTTATGTCTACTTCGATCTTTATAAAAGTATAAGCTTTTTATAACTTTAAAAAGGATGTCCCTCCTTTCAGTACAGTACCAATTCATTCTGTTTATTATGTACTTCACCGTAAACAAGTCAAGTACCGGAAATTGTATGACTATTTTATGAATTGTAAAACATTTTATTTTTCCTACAATGTTGCATTCAATGTTTATTATTGTATCAGAATCGAATTCACATAGTTCACAAAGCAACGTTGGTGGTTGTTCGTCGACATTTTTATGAATTCCTGGGCCATGTATGGTTTCCCGCATCGTGCCAATAGCGGTCGACCGTGATCTAAATCTAAAAGCGTGCCATAAGATTAGATTCTGTAATGCGGCAACAAAGTTCGCGGCGCGTGCCTTTGGTCGCGTGCCGTTGTCGCCTTACCGCTGATTCAATCTGCAGCACGAACGCTTACGTGAGGTGTGCCTCTTCACACGTGATTGTTTCGCGCTGGCTCCACTCGGAGATCGCATCTGGTTGATGTGTGTCGTGGCCGGACCGGTCGAGACCTCGGCGAATCTCACTATGCCATTTAGTGTTAACAGGTTTTATTACACATCGTCTAAACACGTTCTAGTTTTGGAATTTAATTTTTATTTACGAGCGTCACGTATTTTTTTAGTTTTATAGATATTTTTTCAAGAATTTATATCTAAGCTCTAACCTGTCTTTCCTCTTTTGGAGAAACAGTTATCCTAGGATTATACTTATCATTTAAGACCCATCTTACTACACCTGTTTGTCGCTCGTGGTCTTGCTAGGTTAAAATTGGACACAACCAGAATTGATACGGCAAAATAAGAATATTTGGTGCATTGAATCTGCCATTCCAATGTAATTAGTTTCAATGCATTAAATGTTCACATTGATTAGAGAAAATTAAACCTTCAAATAAAGTTAAGATAACCACAAGTGCGCTATCATATTTGCTGTGTTGCTTAAATAGCCTGCGACTAGGTAAGAGCCACGATAGGATACTGCCTCGAAACGGAGGTAATTCATACGCAGAAACATCGAGATGTCACATTATAAGATATATTACGGAGAACGATCTCGTACAGATTGTAAATCAACATGTGGGCCGCGTGGATAGGCAGAGTTCATAATATCTAGTAGAATAACTGTGTTCTGCAGATTAATATTTCACATATTGCATAATAAGTGTCTGTATGTCCTTGGTAGAAATTATTTCAACGGCAAATTAAGTGCATTTTTAGGAAAAAAGTGTATAATTTTAGTCTAGTGTATAACAAGTCCAAGTCTTCTCTAATTCTAATTGAATTTACCGCTTATCGACTTGTATAATGTACAATTACGTCTTGACTAGAAGACATAGTAAAACTTTAAGTAATTTGCATTATTGTATTGAACTTTTCTTGAATAGAATATCACATATGAGATGTTAACCTAAATACATAACTTAAAATGATATAATTTCGTGGCATTTAGGATTTTGGCGTAATGTAAATCCTGATAGTTCTATCAATAGCATTTACCATTGAATAGGGGTTTTAAGGAATAAATACACCATAATTGTTTATTAATTTTATTACTGTATAATGACAAATTATTTGATTGACACAAATGAATTACATTTTTTAATTTCATCATAATTTAAAAAGAGTAAGGCACTAGTATCGTGTAAAAATACTTTATTAGGTCTAAGCCGAAAACGACTTGTTTTAGTTTTCGTTTATTTTAGTATTTTATTTTATAAATATAATTTTATTTCAAATATAAATAAGTATTAAAGAAATTATCCTAGATTGAATAAATTACGATGTTGGGACGGCCGTCAATCCATCGCTTCTTGACTTAGGTCGCACGTTCGGTTATCTACTTAAAAGGTACTGAAATTTTACTTTCAACTTAATCCTACTGTATATTAAAATCAGGCTTATGCTAGTTTAAAATATGGTACAATACGTCCTCGGACTTCAACGAAGATGACCGAGCGTAAAGTGAACGAATGAGCGACGTGATCTTGATAACGACTCACGGCTGCGTCCCATCTACAACTCCGGAGATGGGGACAAGCGGGCGACCTCATACAAAATTATCAATCAAAATACATATTACATGTTGAGTCTTACATCCATCCACAATCGCGCACGCCCCTACGGTCGTCCCCGTCTCCGTGCCGCGCCAGCCGCAACCCCTGCTCGTACGTAGCACGAGATGCGGGAGCGCTCAGATACTACCATTTTAACCGCTATCTTTGTCTTAGGCTACATGAAAAGCAGCAAAGATTACCACCTTTCAGAGCTAGGACTCGACGGGGGCTCTTACACTAACGTAATATAACTATTATTGCGGACGCAGCTCACGTTGACACGCCTTAGCTATTCAGAAATGCCTCTGGTGTGCACGAGAAAAGCTAGGATCATAGACTTTGCAAAGTGCCGATGGCGCGTTAGGTCCTGGAAGAAGCTCAGCTGCTTTAGCCGCAGCGCGGCGTCGTTGCCAACTGCAAGTCCACGCAGCGAGTACGACCAACTGAGCGGCTAAGAACGCTGCCGCTGCCAGCATGGCTCCCGCTGCATTGACGCAGGTGACGTCTGTCTCTCTTACATATACGGCATCTTCAGTAGTGTTCTTGGCGCGTTGCTTGTCGAAGCCAAATTTGTCCGTAACTTGAATATTTTGGACGAGGAGCATTTTTTCTTGCGGAGAAGCCGGAGTGGAACGTCTCTTCCTGCGACCGTACGACATGACCGATCGGAGCTCATTTGGTCCACCGTCACACTGCACTGGTTCGCAAGTCGGCATACAAGGTGTTACCAGTGCACGGAATTGTACAACTTCCGACGAAGGGAACTTGAACGCGTCGAAGTGAGATAACAGCATCTGAAAATAAAAAAAAATAGGAAATTGATTACACTATTTACTGCACTGGTAAAAATGCGAGTTGTATTGATTATTCCTTTACTATATTTTAGTATGCTTTAATACAATTTTAAAAAATATACCTTTCCGCTTGGTGCAGACTTGAACAAGGGTCCCATAATGAAATGATCCGTTGGGCAACCGTCGCTGTCGATAAGAGTAATTTCGCTTGAGTCGACGCCGTCCATAGCAACCAGTTCCCGGACAAAAATTTCGAATGGAGAGTTCTGGTCCATGATTTCGAAACGAAGAGCCTGCAATAAAATTGTTTTAGTATAATTGCTTCTAAAATAAACAATTTTAAATCAGAATAGCTATTTTTTGTATGAAAAATATGACATACCAAGGGGTCACCAACTTCGGCAGAAGCAATTGTATCGTCTCCGTTCCTGTCGGTAATTCTCATAGCAACGTTAGGTGAATCGACAATAACCTCTTCAGATAGACCAGTGTGAATATCACCATGGATTCCGAGGTCGACTTCATTTGCAACGGTTTTATTGGTTAAATCGTATTGGCATGTGACGGCTAGACCAAGATCAGAAGATGTGACGATAGTATCGTGATGTTGAATGACGACATCATTTAAATATCTGCAGGAAAAAAATTGTGTTAAACGAGTTAAATTTTTTCAACTATTTTTATAAGAATATTAGTTTTTACCTGCCAAGTCCGTTTTGCTTAACGTTGCATTCAATGTTATCATATCCCATGTGTAATTCAAACTCGAGGCTTTGCTTGACATCGACAACGCAAGAGTTCGGGCTACCTTTAGCGTAAATTTTACCGTCGAAAAGTTTCGATGTCTGAATTCGAGCTACCATGTCGCCGGCACGACAGTCGATGGAGACATTGTAGCACGAGGACAATTCATATGTGGCCGCTTCAGGGACTTCCAAATAAGGATCCTGTTTGTAAATAATATTAAATCAGGTTTATATATTTTTACAGACATATTTAAAACTTGCAAATATTATTTAAAATACCTGAATATCAGCAAGAGTAGCACGCGAATGGTGAGATAGACGGCATACGTGGTCACCGGTGTCGCCATGGTCGTACGAATGACAACGGAAAGGCGAGTTTAGACATAATTCTCGGCACTCTTCGATTGTTTGGACATCTTGATAAACAGAGTCGACAGTTTTCAATATGCGTCCTCCCATTTTCTTAAACTCACACAATTTTGTTGGCTCCTCCACGCAATTGTTTTCCAAGTAGTCAGTGTCTGAAAAAAATACATCGTTACACAACAATTCGTTGGTAATAAATCCTTTCAATGTTCATTGTTAATGATTTATTTACCTTCGTTAGGTTGGAATGAATTAGTGCCCGCCAAAGTGATTCGATCCATGTTAGATAGAACACATTCCCCAGTTTTGTTATTGTAGTTAGCCGATCTGTAAAAAGTCAAGTTTTTTACTGCGAATAACCATGATTAACCTAGAATATTCATAGTTAAAGTATTAAATTTAAATAAATTTTAACACCACTATTCTCATTTAATGACTTCACATTCTTTAATATTAACTGCAATGCAAGTGATCTCACTGTATTTCATGTCTGAGACATTTAATGCTTTTACTTTTAGTTATGTTTTCCTTTTTAGTCCAACAAAACTGCACGTCGCTATTACAGAGAGACGTTTATTTTAAGTGGTTTTCAGCTTTATAGTCGAGAGCGTCTTATTCTTTAGTTCTTTTCAAGTTCATTTAACACTTTAGTCGCCATATTTTACTTAAACATCGACTTTCGTGTTGTAAATTTAGATTTTTATTTACTCAACGTTTAAGAAAATCTAATTCATCTGAAAAGAAGACTTGAATTCTTTACAACTTTGGATGGCTGATAAGCTAGGCATTAATGTACAAGCCTTTTTATTATTTATAATGTCGTTTAGCTGTAAATATTTCAATAATAATTGTTAAAGTATTTTGTGTCGACTAAATCTTGAAATTGAATCTCAATAAATTTTAATTTTAATTTATGTGTACACGAAATGCATGACGTCACGGAGCTGTGAATTTGTGATTTAGTAGTTATTGTATTGTGAAAGTAGGAAGTGATAGGGCATAGCGCTCCCACACCGTGCCGCATATCGTTCGCCACGTCGGGGAGTATTTGCCAAATGTCGTGACTGTGGAAGATCGCGATGCGCCGCCCGGGGTGCGCTTGGGCGTTCGCCAGCCTCAATGGAGATACGACGATTTGCACCAACGGTACGCGTGGCGAACGGCCCTCCCTAACTATTACCCTATTACTAACACAGTTTAAACGAGCAAACAAGATCGTTCTATCTCAAAAGCTTATCTTCCTGTAGTTAGGCTATCCCCTCGATCTATTTTATTGCATTTACGCTGGCTAGAGATACTTTTAATTGAAACTGAACTTCTAGATAAAATATAGCTGTTATGCTACATTTGTTTTGTGGAAATTAAGAATATCTTATTGAATTAATTTAGGAGTTTTTGTAGAGTAGCGTTACTAAACAATTATCTGGAGTTTGTTTGTCGTGAAGATTGTTTTAAATTAATGCCGGTTTAATTGACAAAATACATATAATATGTATTTGTATTTATCTTGATAGTTGCGCGATTTAAGCGGTGGGCAATTGCACTTAAGTATTCTCTGGTATCTCTGGATCGCCAATTAGCTATTGGAACATTCAGTGACGTTTTGTTTGCAAAACTATTCTCTCCTTTATACTTTAAACGATTTGCCTTTATCCAATTAGCGGCAACTTAAAAGAGTTTTAACACTATAAATTACCTGCTTAAACTAAAGCTTTAATTGAGAATAATACAACAAATAGGATTTCAAATAGATTACCGAAAGAAATATTATCGAAAAAGTATTGTTGATTAGATACATTAATATGTCAATTGGCAACTATGAAGGTTTTATTTTTTTTATAACGTACCTGCACACGAATTCATTTTCGCCAAGGCACAGGTCCAAGCACATTTGCCTTGATCCAACAGTATGTGTCCTCTTGCCTCTTCCCTTAAGATGATATCCGCGAACTCGGTCGAAACACCACGCCCGTTCACATGGTCGTACGCCCAGGCAGGATTTTTGTGCATAGATTGTGAAGACGGGAAATTGTGATTTCGTTAATGCTCCTGTTGACAAAAAAAGACCAGGTCAAGTTTACTCGTAACCGTAATTTTATATATGTATATTTTTAACACTTGTGTCCATTTTAATAAACATCTTGTAATACTTTCAATTCAAAACTTGCCGAATCATCATTAAGAAAAAGTGAACACGAAATTCAAAGCGGGTCGCGCATTATTAATCATCATCATTCAGATTTTTTATGATGGCGTCAGGAATCGGGTCAAGGAATATGCTTGAAAACATCAATACACATCGAATATGTTTTTTACTATCTCGTTACAATGGAGCAAAGTCACGCCGGTATTTAAATTATTCTTTAAAGAAAAAAACGAGTCTATTATGTAGCAGTTGTCGAAAGTTACTACCACGTTAAAGGGGTGTTATAAGAGAAACTAGTATTTGTGATATCATTTTGAAGTGAGGAATTCGTGACCCACCTGGTAATTGGTCGGCATCTGAACTGAATAGTACGCATAGACCGGTTTCATAGTTGACGGCACGACAGGTATCGTTGGCCTGACATTGTTCCAAGCAATCTGTCAGCATGAGGGTCCCGGGAATATCATCTAGGATATGAGACGGTGCCGAAAACACGTACCTGTGAACAAAAGAACGAAACATATATTTAAGGTCAAATAAAAAAGAATATAATTTATTAACTCCCAAAGAATTCATATCCGTACCCGGTGACAAGTTCGAAACCGATCATTTCGGGGTCACATTCTTCGAGCGAGTTTGCAGGTGCGGAGGGGCCGGAGATACCACTTGGTGCTGAAGGTGGAACGCCGCCAGAAGCGGTTTCTGGGGCTGTTGCAGGTTGTTGTGGCTCTTCTACCTCGTCCGCTTCGTCTGGTGTGTCAACTGAATCAGCTGTTTCAACTGCTTCGGGTTTAGGTGGAGGAGGAGGTGGCGCTTCCTGGTTCTTATATTCTTGAGGTGCGTCAACCACGGCGGGCTCTGGTGATGCAGATTCGACAGCAATGTTATCTTGAGGTGGGGCTTCGGCCGCTGACCTCAATGTTCCTTCAAACTTTTTCGCAGCGTGGGCCGCACACACCACTATCATTAAACTAAGTATAATCCGCATGGTGTTCTCTGGGATTGACCTTTTCTTCATCAACTGTAACAAGGAAAGATAATGTTATAGTTTTTTATCCTACACAATTAATGTAACTCGGTCATAAGAGGTTGCGTTTTTATATAATGTTTTATTGCAATACTTTTATTAACTTTGTATATCCTATTAAAATTTCTTATCAACTAGTTATACATTGTTTGCGTCAAATTATTTTCTTTTAAATAAATTTAGAGAACAGTCACCTCATGAAATTGGTATTTGTAAAAAAGTCGTGTAGCGACGTCGTATTAGTTCTTTAATAGTTTTTATCGATCCGGACAAACAATATGCTTGTGGCCGGTAGCGAGCTGCATTACGATACGCTCACGTTCTATACACAATGTCTATAACGGTGCCCATCTCATCGCTCCGTCCACTTCGCGGTCAACGGTATTACTCTTAGCAATTTTATTTTAAAAATACGCCTCGGTTACGCCTCACGCCGAATAAATTGTATATTGTTACCGCTGAACGACATCTATCCATCACTTATTACGCCTTTTGTAATTTTACTTTATCATTATATTGTCACTCAAAAAGCTTATTTAATAAAGTTACTATACTGGTCGAGTCAATCACGAATCGAAAATTGACTTCCGGGCGAAGATGAATAGCGGTGATGAAGTTGCCCTGATCGATTTCTATCGGGGCGCCATCTACTGGCCGTTGAGATAAAGCGGCCGAAAGCAATATACGGACGTATTATTTATTGTTGTAAATATGTATTGAAACCAACATCAATCATACTATTATAGAATTGTAAAAGACCTAAATCGTCCGTAAGATTGATCATGATTTTAGCACATTAGAACAAAATGAACCATTATAATTTGATTCCATTTTTGCGCGTTACAGTGCGATTTGATCTGCACGTCCATTAAGAAAATTGATTAACACGTCTATTTAGATTTTATTCAGTTCAATCACAACTTTATGCGATACAGATTAAACGAAATATTCAATCTCAAGTTGGGAATATATAGTTTAGTTACCTACTCTTTGTCCTTTTCAAAACCTAGTAAATCTTTAATCAAAATATTAATCTGTAAAGTTATGGGCAAATCGGACAATTGTGATATAGATCTGCCGGAACAAGCCCTGAGCAAGCCGGCACACAATACTCTACAATGAAATTGGTCACGGGTTAATAAAGAACGTTTGACCTCTTATCATTTTGCAATAAAGTAAAAGGAGTATAAGCTTTATTAGATAAACAAAGAACCGAGTTGTTTGTACAATGAAATTTGTTTTACACCTTAAAAGCTTATTGTATGGGGCGATCTAGGTTAATCTCGATATTAATAGCCTTTACAATAACACGATGACCTGTATTGGAAGGTCGTGCGACAGCAACATGCCGCATTGCTTCCTTAAAGTAGGACGTGACTTTGCGCTACGGAGAGATGGCGATAGTCATACGAGATTAGACCAATATCGCCTCGGTGCTCATTAATGAACTCAACATTATTGCACGATTTATTCTGTTTATTGCACGCTCCTTGCTTATTGTGTGTGAAATGACTTTAAATTATTTTAAAAAGGAAATTTAAATGATTGTTTCAACGGCTTGTAAATGTGTAAATGTGTGTAATTTTAGCTAATATATTCATTTATTGGAAGTATCTTCGTTGAATGTGCGGGGCACGTTCAATTCGTTCAAGTCCCGATCAGATGGGGTCAGCGCATTCAATGAGCCGGATGACTTTAACCTGATGTTTACGATTCCCTCTGTACCGGTACTTGTTGGCACACTATGGTGACGGCTTTGATTTCTTCTACCGATCGATCGAGAGACCTACATTGGTTATCTACTACGGAATGGGAAAGTGTATCGTTTTGAACCACTTTTTGTACCGCACTACTTACTTCTATTAACGCAGACATATATTTGTCCTTTCGCAAATTTATTATTCATCCATATCGCGTTTAATGTCTATTCGCAATGATGTGCAGCATGCTAAAAACGATCCGTCTGACCGTAAAATATCTCTAAGCTATGAATAAATTGACACTACCGTCAATACCCAAGAGAAGTTTCTGAAGGCTTCATACATTCGTCGGTAAACTATTAGTCGCCTTTGAATTGAAGCTTGAATATCTACCGGAGTTACGACTGCACTTCTCGTATTTACATTGAATGAAATAGTAATTTGTTGTGTCGCTTTCCAATGGTCTGCGGCGACTTCCGTATGGCTTGACATGACATGGAACTGCGCCCGATAGATTGCACGAGGCGGACGTTCACGATCAGGTGTCAATTCTGTTCATTGTACACACTCTATATTTGAACCACAATGATGCTTACGTTTACAATGATATTATATGTTTATTGTTGCTTTATAAATTATGGTATACGCATTTTTGTAAACGATTACTTTGTTGGCATTACTATGCGTAGAAACTGCGTGTAAAATTAATATACAATATCAGTTAATCCATAAGGTAGGATATCGAATACCTAACCTTAGTCACGCGAAAGATAACATATTTGAAATACAAATATAGGGGTCAGAGTGCATACCTTAATAAGTAAATTCATTTGAATACGCTACACACTGGTTTTCCTAGTCGCGATCGCCGATGCCGACGGGGTCAGTATGTTAGACTGCTGGTTTGAGCTCTGCGCCTCGGAGATTTACATTAATGAGAGAATCGCGATTTCTCTAGCCTCGTTCAAAACATTGCCAATTTTCTCTACCTCCTACGCAACGATCTGCATACTAATTGCGAACTATTAAGTACAATCTAGTTTCTAGTATCATTAGTCATTCCGTCCTTTAACGAGAGAGTATTGTCTGCACGCAGTTGAAAAGGAAAGCTAAATCATTTCGTTACAAAATTAATTTATTAATTTCCTCTATCGCAAATACACAAACGAGGCCGTAATTCAAGTAAGCATTCCGATAGTTAATCTAGTTTGCCGTATTAAGGACAAGCTTTAGCCTGTAAACGACTTGTTATCGAGTAACTCGATCTAATCGCGAAGGTCTTAATGGGTAATACAGATATACAACATTGTGCTGGCTTTTACTCTCCGTCACCGCAAGCGCCGCAGAGCTGAGATAGAGCTCCAGCGATTTAAAGAATCAAACCACTTTCCGCGGCGTGGCTCCGAGCTCGGCCCCGCATTCCGACGGGCAGGTGGAATACCATCGCTTCCATCGTGATTTATTTATTTTAAATTGTTATTTTCTTATCGAATATCTATTTTGTTTCTTTATTAATAAAGTTGCGGCTACAGTAAATCTCGCGCAAGAAATACTAGAATACATTTGTAAAAACATATTATCGTGATTTTATCGACATTTTGGTGATTTAGATTGCTAGTACTATAATTACTTTAGATTTTTTTATAATAATGCTTTTTAAAAACCTTCCTTCCTAAAATACAATACAAAAACGATTTCGTATGGTACTACATGCACTATAGTTCATAAGTATGTACGAGTATAAGTATATTATCTGTATGCGTAGGTTTCTCCAATTGATTCCAGCATTTATGTTCCACTAAAAGAAACCGATGGCACTTAGAGCGACTAAAAACCTGCGATTTTCCATTGCCAACGTTCAATTTCGACATGTTTTCTCCGCGATTAATCATGGAAGAAAATAAGGGAGCTTTGACTAAATGCTATAATTTAGTCGTATTGTTGACGACTGTCCGCGGCGACTGAACGCGGCAATCGGAACTAGGTTTCAGGTGCGGACGCATCCGTTTCTCCCCCGGCTTTCTTTGAACTCGCTTCTTAACGACTTCTCGCAAATAACTACCGCAATCCGGCACTAATGCGACTCTGAATTCAATTCAGATACGTATTCCTTATATTGTTTTACCGCGTCGTAATAATGATGGCGAGAGAAGTTCATTGCGGTCGACCCCTAGTGCAATGTATGCGACGACGCAAATTATTTCTATTTCTGTTTACTACATAGTTTGTGGTGTTGCTTATTACACTTATCCGCTTTCCCCTTTGATTGCTTAAAACCTTTTATCATCATTTGTTTTTATAGCTTAATGACTCTATAACAATCTTTGGTACAGGGATGCGCCATTATAGTATGGTTTTGCATGTCACATTAAATTATACGAAAAAAATCGAAATTACATGCATTTTAAAATCGCTGTTATTACTAGCTTTACCTTTTTTTAATGCAATCGTTATTTCGTATTTTAAAACGTTTGTAATCAACATAAAATATTTGTTCGATAAAATATATTCGCGGTATATTATAAATTTGTTTCGTATTAACATGTTTTTGTAAGTAGAAATCACCTAAGGCGCTTCTCATAGGAATTTACCTACATTACGTGTAATTTTCGTTTCGTTTTACAACGATGAACTCAAAACGCTTTCTTAACTCCACATTGTTACATCAAAAGCACGTTGTTTGGCTAAAAACGTTTTCATGTAATACACGTAAGCGAGTATAATAGTTTGTTGATTATTATCAGATGAAGTTGTTTATAATAGCATCATGAAATGGTTAATTTGGTGTTTAAAATTCATTGTTAATTAACTTCTGCTATTTCTAAACGGTTAGCTTAATACCAAAAATTTAAACTATTATTTAATTTTGAAATTATAAAAATAAATAAGTCAAGTCCAACATCAAATTAATTTGCTCAACCGCTTTCAAACTCAATTGATTTAATAAATTTTCATAAATTCAGGGTAACCGTGTCAAACGCTTTGAAAGTTACATAGATTGGCAGTCATAAAATCTTCATAGCCCCGATATAAACGCTCAATTGCAACGTTGTGAGAGGAAAATTGTCTACTATACCGAACTTTATTGCTACAATTATACAACATACTAATATTTATTTATAGTAGAGTAAAAGCGCCATAAAAATTTACAAGAATCCGTTTATAATTTTTATTTTCTTACAAACTCTTAATTCCATCGCCATAGGAATACACACAAAATATTGTGAGTTGATGCATATTTGTGAAGAGATACAAAAATCGAAAGCGCTCTTCTAATGGCATTGGTATCGGATTTGTATTTAGCAAAAATAAAATACATAATAAATATATACAAGGTCTAACAGATACAATATATACAAGTTGCTTTAATCTCTTAAGCAACCTAAATCCCTAGAATGTTTTCGAGCATAAACATCTAACTACTAAAGCAACGACGTCATAAAGCATCAGACGCGTGAGTCGATCAGGCATTTATTGCCCCTAATCGTTTTATATGGCATACCTCGTAAAATTACAGTGTCGCTGCCTGTCTGGCCGCCGTCGAACAGATTGATTCGAACGTTTCTGTTCTACTTTTGTCATACATGAATTATTTATCCCAGTTTACCTAGTGTTAACGTCGCCATTCGCACGGCAAAGTGACACAGCTTGGAAGATAATTTACATTATATGACATCAGTAAACATGATTTTAACCGCTGTATGTCTACTATTCAAAGCAATAAATTATATTTAATAACGTTGTAAGTCTATCTTAATCAAAATGCGACAGTTATTTGTCTATTGTTTTTTTTAAATATGTTGTCGAATTACTATTAGGCAAATGACACGATCCGCTCGGCATCGTCTCTGCGGCTACGGCCGAGCCATAACGGCATCATCAATCATCTGTAATTTGATTTCTATGCTCAATTATTGCGTCCGCGGAGGTCGACTCTGCCATACACTTCCCCTACCCGTGTCCACTGTTCCGTTGATATATGTGGGTAATAGATAACGGAATTATCGGCTGATTGTTGCTAATAAACTTCAGCTTCGCAACCTTCCTGACCTACAAGTTTACGCGTCGCTTTATGGAAGACTTCCAATAGTTTGTAATTGTTAAATTGTCAGGTACCAGATATGAAAGATGGAAAATTTATGAGTATACGAAGAGCTGCGCGTCAGTAATTAATATTTATATCAACTACCGCTATCTTCATCCGATGATTGAAATGACTGGAAGTTTCTCTACAGTTGAAATTATTTTACCAGCCAAGTAAACATTGTTGCCATATTTTAAAACGTACACTTTTCTATCATTCGAATCACTTAACTGTTATTAGTTTTAATTATAACAATTGTACATTTCCATCACTAGCTTGTAATATGAACTGTTGACAAAGGGCATCGTGACAGGCGGCAGGCGGTAACATGATAATAACAAGAGGCGCATGACAACAGCAGCGCACGCGCATCGGTCACGACCGCCATCGCCTCCGGCACTACCTCGCTCAAACTCACAAGGTAGCTCTTTTAGACAACGATCTTTATAGCACCTCGTCAATCTAGGTAATGTCACTCGCTTATATTCACATCCATCATGACGAGACAACGCCGAGTGCACTGCTTACAACTGCGAAAGGGGACGCTTGTTTTACTTAACCACGTAAAGGACAGCTAACGATGTGCTAACGATGTGCCACGGACTTGTTAAATTCATATCACGGCGTAATCGTGAATCGTTAACGTAACTCGTGTAGATTATATTGAAGGTTGTGATCATGGTAATGTCTGCAGTGGGCTCGTGCAACTAACTGTCTTACGAATTGGTGCAGTAACGGTAGCAGCAGCGGCGGGTTGCGCACGAGCTGTCGCTGACCGCGCTGCCGGCCGCCGACGGCCCCTCACTACCCACTCCAATTGCCCAAATTCAAGCGGCTAATCCGAATTCGTCACCGGACTCCTCTTTTTGTGATGACACGCGTCCCCGATTGTCACGTTCAAATCGCCTGTTTTCAAAGTTACGGTTACCTTTCCGATCCGTTCTGATTTTGACAATCCGATCTCTCACTGAGATTCATTGATACTGGGAAATGGGTTTAACAATGCCTACTTACAGTTAATCAAATCTTAGTAATGCTGTAATGATGAAAATTGTATGTACATATACAGCTGATAAACAATAGTACGTTTGTAATTAGTCAAAAAGATTGTCATTAGTATATTCTACACGTCTATTGAAAAATTCCTTAGTTAAAAGCCGACAATAAATTCATTAAAATATTTCCAAGCAATCGTAATGTAGGAAACTTACATTAGTACGATTGAATGTGTGGTATAGATGCCTGTAAGACTTCCCGCCTAACTCATAAACTAAGCAAAACAATAGAACGTAAATCATGTTTTTATTAAGGCTCACCCGGATAGGTCAGATAGTTTGAATGCTGCAAGTGCTTTCACATAACTTGAGCATATTCTTACGGTTCATATGAAATTATTAATTTTACATTTATTAGAGTTTTATTACAAATCGTAATAATTAGATACTCATTGAAAAGTCATTGTTATTCGATAAAAAAATTAGGGGTGAACTGTAAAGATTACTATAGGTACTTGGAAAACATACTTAAGAGATTGGTATCAAAACAATGTTGTATTTCCTTGTATTGTTCAGGATTGCAGAACTGTTCCGTATAAATGCCCAAAGCGACGTGTCGGAGCTGTAACGGATTGTTTGTCTTGCAATGTAGGATTGAATCAACGCTATCTGCTTACAGCAGCTTCTCAAAGCCCACGCTCGTAAATAGAATCTTGTCGGACAGAGCTGGTAATACATCTATCGATATAAAATGAAATATGACCAAATAAAACTAGCTCCGACTAGAATTGTGATCAATGATAATACAGCATGAATGACGAGACGTGGGCATTGCAATCTATTGCGCCAATATTATATTACGCTTATTCAAATTCTGAACGAGTGAAGACTGACCATTGAGAAAAGTGTTTATGTTCGTAAATTATCATACCCGTCAGTAAAAGTAATTTGTGCTTCGGAAGTAATTGCCACTTAAAATGTAAAGTAGATATTATTTTATTTTAAGTTTTCAATTGTGGCAGTACGTATACAATTTATGTGTAATAATAGCCATTTCATTAATATTAACGTTTCCACAGTGGTTTACACCGATAGCATTAGTTTTCATCACGTCGGATATTACAAATAAAATTCAGAGCATATCAACTTTTAATTTATTAGCTTTCATATAGGACTAGCAACCGCAAGGAAACCAAAGGCAACTTTAATGATAGCAACTCGCACCTGATAGATTCGATTTACAGGTTCACTTCAATCTTTCTCGTCGGCAGTTTCAGAGGCAAATTGCGTTGCGGCTTTACCGGTTTCCATAGGAATCGAATTCGCGGTGTTACTACATTCTAAACTTATTATAATATAATCTAAATCTAGTGGTGGTGATGATGGCTAAAGGGAGATTGAATTTCAAATAGTCTATACACGCGCCATTGTTGTATCGGTTTAAAAATAACATTTCTATCTCTCAATTCAATGTTAAGACGGGCAAATGTTAAATTACATTGGATGTGTGCTTTAACTTTATATGAACTAACAGTTTAATTTCTTATGTATTTTTCCGGTTATAAATTTATTCACAGTTCATAAATCGTAAACTAGGGTAACTGTTATTACAACTTCTTTATACCTTTTTGTCGTCACGCTAGCTGATTTCAAATTGAAGTGTCGGCGAGTAATTGAAAAGCGCAGGCGATCAATTTTTACTGATGCAATCATTTCGGTCCATATCTCAAAACACCAAATTACGTAAGATGTGTCAGTAATTGCTAATTGGTACATGTGAGTTTCACTCGTGTACGGGGACCGGTTTGTGGTAACGGGCTCGCAAACTCATTATTCATTATCGACCAAGTTGCAGTCAAAGTGCCAGTAACCTTGTCATATTACATACTATCACTAGTAACCGACTTTGCTGCTGACTTAAAAAAACACGGTATAAATGAACTAGTTAGTTATAGTTATAAGGTATAAGAAAACATTGTAAGAGTATTATTTATAAAAAAAAATAAAAACAGTATACTCGTCACATATTAACTGCATATTAAGCACATATATTCACATAATACTTGATTATTATACTTGGAATTATTGAATAACAAATGATTCTAATGATTTAAATAAACCATTCAGTTTTATGCTTATTAGATAATTATTTAAATTCATGTATGTTCTCTGCATATAGATTTCTGTTTCTTAGTTTAAGAAAATATAAATAATCGCTATGCCAGCCCAGCACTCACGCTTTTATATTGAAAAACTCTTGAACAATTGCAATGGGAGGATTTCAAGCAAAACAAACATATAAAATACCATTTCTTAAAACAATACAAAACCGTTTAAATTACAGTGAGTATAAAAGCAAGAAGTGTTCCATAGGCGGATCTTTATTGTTGTAGAGACGCGATTCAGAGAGGGCGGGCGGCGCTCGGCCGGGGGCCAGCACGACGGCCTGCCCCCGCTCGCGAAGCCATTGTTACCTCCCGGCTCTGTGCACTTCATGATATCCTATTCACTTCTAATTAAACATAATTTATGGCGAACTACTTCAGATAATTATTACCGGTCGTACGTTACTATTGTCATTTGTAGGTATCCCATTCTAATGAGACGACGCAGTGTGCTCGCTATTCATGTTATTGTGTAATAATGCACTGCTCCCTTACCAACAAGCGATTTGTACTATTTTCATTTATAGAAATTGTAATATTACGTTTCCATCCATAATAAAGTATGCATTACATATATCATATCCGCTATACTACTTTTAATTTTTTCTATTATAATTATATAGCAATAAATTGTCTACGCTTATCTTCAAAGTTTTTATCACGACGATAATTGTTTGACATCAGGTACATTTTATTGCTTTGTCACATATGGAATGTTATTGTTTTGAAATCCCATAACGGCTAAAGAATAGCGGCACCTACATTGCGACGATAAAAACAAACAATAATCGAAGCAAGATTGCCTCAACATTCGCAGTTATAGTCGCACACTCGGTTTGCACGCACCATACAAATGCATAAGCGAGACTGACGAACAATCTTCATCACATTAAGCTAATATGTAATTGATTGGCTTCCCCATGCACGGGAGCGCCGGCTCACTCCTGTCCCACTGATGGCATGCAAAAACACTAATGTTATAACGGTGCCGCAAGGTTACTCTTCCGCCTTGCGGCGACAGGCGACCGCCGTTCGTACGTATACACCACTTTTGGTCAATTGAACGGTCACTTTCATTCGGCGGCTCACTGTCGCATGACCTGATTACATTTACACCTCGATATGTCGTGCACAAAATTAATTAACTTCCAAATTGACTTGAACGAAATGTACACTCTCGCATCGAAGACTTGTACTTGATATGTGGGTCGGAACTCATACTATAAACCGTTAATACGTTACATTTTATCGGTGCGAAAGTAATCAACTAAAAGCTTGTCATTTAAAATCGTAGCTCGTCATAAATGCTTTATTATCAAGACTTATCTGAGTACTGTCAGTCAATCTAAGTTCGCGATAAAAGAACTTTTGACATTAACTAATAAACAGGTATCCATAATATTATTATTTGCTTTAAGAGTTTATAATGAGTTAAATAAGTAACGATAGAAGTGTGAAACGCACTTATCTGTCTTACGAGTAACGGTATTTGCTCGGTTTCTTTGGGTTCAAAAATTTGTTGGTATGCGTCCGAGACGGAAGTGGTTCCGTTGCACGTGTGAGATTTGCATTTACTCATTAGTATTGTTTCGTCATGATTATCTTGACGCTTGAATCTGATTTATTTAACGATCGTTAAGACTAAGTAACCGTTGTATAAAGCTGCTTAATAGAGAAGTAAAATTTTAGGGTTTCTTTTAATAATTTGTCTTGATATAATACTTATTTTTATGTACTTATTACTATTGTATGTATTTTTGTCATACGCTTACGAGTTTCATACTTTTCCGCCTATGGAAATGGTAATAAACATTTAATAATAAGTGAATAATCTAATCTAGTCGGATTATGTATATGAACTTGTTCGAATTAGTGTTAGGACATTTCTCGGCTGGAATCGACTGATTCCAGAGATTCCAGTTGGTCAAATGCGAGAGCTACAACCGTTTTTGTGTTCTATGTATCTCTATAGTTTACCGGAACAAGCTCGCACGTAATTTAAGTGGAGCGATATATTGCGGCCGCACGATGAGACGCGAAACGATGCCGGCGCGTGAATCCCGTTGGGATGGACGCCATTACCGCCCACCGCACGAAGCGCGTAGAAAAACCGACCCCGACGTTAAGATGTCGCGCGATGATAACACAGACGGACACTTGACATCTCCCCTTCGTATCTCACTTTTGGATCTAGAGCTTACCGCGAATATCCAATTATATTCTCACAGATCCTCCGACCGAGTGACATCGGCTGACTTTACATGCACCAAGGCGCGTCTGTGCGATAGAACTTTTTAAATAATGAACGTAAAACAAACACGTGAATGGATACGAGTGATGCGGAACCTTTACATACGAGTAAACCGTATACAATGTGCATATTAACGACATATTAAAGCGCCATTTTACTGTGACTTGTTTACTAACATCTATTCTTAATCGTATTAGAATCGCATATAATCTTTTTTATAATAAAAGGGGGCAAACGAGCGGCGGGAACATCGAGGTAATTATCGACGCCCATGGATATCCGCAATACCAGAGGAATCGTGTTACGCATTACGTTAGATTTTTATTTCCGAGCCCAAATCATCAAAAGTTCAATCATAAGTGTTTCGTTTCTATAATCAAATACAAACAAAATAAACCGCTCTTAATCTTACAAATAGATATTAGAAACGACTGTCATGGCAGTGTGTGGTCTACCCTCCAAAGCTATTTCACGCGTAATTGCTTGTGCTCTCTCACTAATGTCATTCGAGATATCCGGCGAGACTACAATTTACAAACATATAGGGCAATCAGCAAACAGATTACTTACGCCATAGTGTAGCCGTCAGGATACCGCCGCAAAAATTACTTGTAGGAATACATAGGATCTCGTAACGATGCGTCATTAGTATTACTCGTATGTGTGTCCGAGCGACCTTTAGGGTCATGTTTTAAATTACCGATATAGATCAAGAATCATTTGAAACATAGAGGCTTTAAGTACTTGTTATTTTTGTTATATTATTTTCGTACTTATAGCGTATACTCGTAAATATGTTTTCATGTGTAGGTACTCTCTTTTTGTTTAATTCGCTTTGTTTTAAATTCCTAGGAAACAGATTCACATATCCAATTGTTACGGTAATGAGCATCAAATATAGAATAATATCGAGCGATGAATCTCGAGCATTGTCAATTAAATGCCCTCGGTGTATATGGCAACCGCCTTTTACTTGTTATAATACGCACAATGATTACTTCCCGATGCATTCCCTACGCCTAAGGGGGTACACCGGTCGGACATTTCCTGCATAATGCCTCCTGTGTGATCGCTTTAAACTGTATGCCGCGTCCGCTGAATTAACATAAGTCTATTAAGATAGAAATCATCCGATTATTGCAATACAATCAGGAAACAATATGCCCGTCGGATGATTGAATCGATATAAGAACAATGAGCGCGCCGCGATCTCGGATCATTGCAGTCCATAAGTCTAAGCGATAAGGACAGGTTGTAGACGCTTTGCTGGGGGTCACTACAATAACGTTTTACATTGTCGGACATTGCTTGTAAATTGTATTACCGCATTATATCGCCATTATCTATTATACCAGTGTTCGATTAATCAAGTTAACTTGTTTTTATATGTATTCTAAATGGTATAAATAAGTTAAACTTTTTTATACATTTCCGTTTCTATAGAAAATATCCGTATTATGTTGTCTTGGAGCGACAGCCTTACAGCTATTTTTTGATAAAGTATTATTTTATTCAATGCAATTATGTGTCCCCGATGTTTTCTGACGACATTAGATTTATTCGTATCTCGACACCTTATGGCCCGGCTTAACGTCATGTGCACTACGGAACAGGTTTATTGCATACGACATTATCTTTGTATTCAATATGTGGCTTACGTTATTATTGAAATATTTATTTAAAATAAATATTAAACCTCTCTACTGACATGAAATTTAATATCTACAATATTCAAGCAAAAGAATAAATTACTCGAGATTCCATTAACTTGCGTGAAGTGAATTTGGAACCCCACCGATAATGCCTCGTAAAACTTAAATCTGATGTTTTTATTGGTAGTTATTTAGAAATAACTACAAAGCCTTATTAATTAAAAAAAAACTACTTCCGTCCATCATTATAAAAAAATAGTCCGTCTATTAATGATAGTGTTATGTTTGTCTTACCGAAACAACTAACTGTATATGAATTTGTTATTAACGCTTCGTTAACAACGAAATTGTTGCAACGGTGTTTCATTCCTAATTTAGCAATTAGATTTTTTTTTGTAACTTATGTTCACAATCCCCAAAATTACTATTGAGATAATGGTGAGTTATATTTCTTTGTTGACTTTTTATACCAATACAAATCTAACATGTTCCAGGACAGTCTCACGTTCAATATTGTGACTGACGTTCTTAAAGCTGTTGGAACGTCTTGCTTTTCTTACATTTGGTTTAAGTGTTTCCTTAAAGACTAATAAGGAATGATGAAAAGTTATTTCTGGAGATTCACGAATTCCGATCATAAAAGAGTAAGGTGTTCAAGGTGACTGACCTCTGCGCTACGCAACCGCTACCCGCCAGCGTCCGTCCTGCGAACAAGAAAAAAAATTACTCAGTTTACACCATGACAGTATCAATTATACCTTACCAAAATAATTATGGTGCAAAATACGTTCTTTACAAAATCCTCTTGTGTTCAAGCTTACATAATTTCCTCGGTCGAGTTGAAGGCATTATGTACCTATTCGATATAATTGCAAAAGTATCACGTTCGGATATTTCTAGGAACTCGTTCATGAACTATTCTGCTGTTTGCATAGATAAAGCGGGACTGTTAGGGCTTGCCGCTGTCCGTGTTTAGCTCATTTCCATATTTAAATTTTATGCTCTTCCTTATTTTAATCTACTGTATAAGGGCTTTATTATCAAGCTTACTTGTTTAATTGCTTAATTTGCACGTAATTTCATTCAAACTAATTTAATTTTGTTGAAATGTCCATAAACAGTAACAGCCACTCATTCTTTAATTTATTTATATTTACTTAAAAAATGCCTTAGTATATGTTACCTTTTTAGATTTCAATGTTTTCAAGATTAGTTTGTACATGTTATCGACTAAATTACGAGTCAATAGCTACAACATAAAACCCATTGTTTAAGGCTTCTTTATTATACTGCGAAATCGATTTAAAATTTAAAATCTGCACTCGAAGGCGACCCTATTCTGTAAGCGGGTCCTAGAATAATAGCTTTTCGTTTCACATCCACGTTACTGTATTTAAATCTCGTATTTTTGTATTCAAAAGAAGAGGTGTCCTAAGAAGAGCATCGTATAATTTACATTTAACTGTATTTACGCTCCCGACGTACGGCAACTGAATTAAGAAGTATTTAGAAAGTACCAAAACTAAAGACAAGGAATCTAGATTAAAATTATCCTTTCTAAAGAATCGCGCTTTAATTGTTACGTAAAAATCCTTCCGATTGTACATCGGCGACAGGATTACAAGTATACCAAAAAACTATCAGGCGATGAGTAAATAATAATATTTAATTTAAATATTCTAGATTCCATTATAAAAACATAATTATTTCTGTGCAAATGGTGGGTAATACAATCGTTTCCCTAGTTACTTTTTTATTCACAAATATATATACACTATTTTTATAATTGATACTCTTATCCCATATAAGTAAAGACTGCAAGCCGATAAGTATTCAAAGGCAAGATAAAAAGTCGAAGCAAAAAAAAATGCAATTGCGCAAGATGATTTATACTCTTGCAACGATACGTATGCGCATTCTTTTCAGTTTAATATTTCATAAGTCAAGATTTTAGATTCTTATATTAGTTACTTACACAGACGACTATTACGGACTTGCCTACCAACATTTAAAAATGACCTACAACTTACAAATGACTCTGTCTTTGTGGTCTATAAAACTGTGTGTAGGTCACAAAAAATCATGTCAATCAAATAAGAAGTAATCATAATGTTGAGACATTTTATCTGATATCAACAAAACCCATACCATGACACCTGTGCGAATACATGCCGATCTTTGTGCCTGCAGTAATCATTATAATAAAAAAAATAGTAATAAACGTCAGTTTTTATTGGAGCACTTCACCTATGAATCAGATGCTATCTCGGCAATCTGACGTGTACCAGACATGAGAGCACGTGGTCATCTTGGGCTCGGTACTAATGGGCATACTTGATCAATGAACCCTAACTGTTGTTTCGTCAATACCAAACCACCTGGCCAAATATTGAAAATTGGCTTGTAATCGCAATTTCATAGTTAAACACCATCGGCTGTCTGTCGGGAAAATTCATAGTTACGCCGATGTATGAATGATGCAATTCGTTCCTATCGACTGGCTTAAGCGGGTTTTAAGAAGAAATTATTCGCATGCTGTTAATATTCTCACCCACAAAGATTTGTATAAAATTGTCAGAGACAGGTTTTAGTATTTGAAGAAAACAATAACGAATAGTGCGCAAGGAGTTTTTACAAAGATAAATGAGGGGAAATAGGATAGTAGTATATGCTGTATCAATTGAAGCTAATCAGTAACAACAGCTTGAATTGAAAACTTTGGTTTGCGTTGCATATGCATACTAATATCGATTACTCACCGGTATCGAAAATATTTCAAATAAGCTTTTATTTCCTTATAGTTTACCATTAAAGTTGTATACGTTGCGTTGATGAATAAATTGTCCAACATTAATTTAAATAACGCAGTGAATGCACGTTATAAATTATGGCTACAACCCATCAATACGGCTATATGTTAGCGGCATATAGCAGTTATAAAATTTATTAGATACCCATTTTGACGTCGGCGGCTAAAGCTTCAAAGAAGTTATTAAATTTTGCCATTTTCTATGAAAATAAAAGCTTTCTATATAAATCATTTTATATCATTCTGTACCGTTCGTTTTGATTCCAAGTGCAAGTCTCTGATAAAAGTCAAAATTTTTACAGCCCTAATAAAACCTAGTAAAAGGAGGTATAGGACTGAAGAACAATGTCTAATCTTTATTTAAAAGCTTGTTGTTTTTTTTTTTTCAAGAATATTAAATCAAATATACCGCATATCTAATATACAATACCTACGCAGCATAGGAAGATCAGCGAAGATCCCCATCTGTCAATGTCACGACAACGCGGTGCAGTATTCTCACGTGAGCAATACGAGGAAGTGTTTTTATCGGCATTACGTAAAGAAGCCATTACTGAAGCGCCTCGCCGCCCTTGCAGCCGATGTTGCACTGTTTTAAAGCGCTTTAATCTAAGGCTGTAAATTCGTATTAGATAACGACAGCTGAAAAGCGTACACGCATGCTTCCACTAGAATTGGCGCGTTTTATCGGAATTTAATCAAGTGCAGCCGGAATTTACCAGATGCACTCGTATTGAATGTCTGTTGCCGGCGCGTCGGCTCTTGTAATATTTACTTAACAACTATAATGTTGCTCTTACCGTGTCCTTCACGAGCGTTCGAACGATGGCAGTCCGGTCGATAACCTGCAAATGTTTACTCTCGGAAGCCTCTGACTTATATAAACATATCGCCGCCTTAAGGGTTTTCGATGTTTTATACATGTGGAATTTAAAGACATTGTTTGTGGTTTACTTTAACAGTAAGAAACGATTATTGACGATGAAGACCATTTTAGAGTTGTTCTCTCCTGGTTATTCTATCCAATTTATATGTGTATCATGCCAGATGGTATGTCTACCATAATTTTAGAGTTGTTCTCTCCTGGTTATTCTATCCAATTTATATGTGTATCATGCCAGATGGTATGTCATCTTAGACATCCTATGTCTAGGATGTCTAAGATGACCATCCGGATCATCACTCCATCCTATGATTTTTTTTAATTTCTTTAATGAGACTCAAATTTTTAAATGTGTATATTAGGTAGCTAGCAATAGTATATAGTTTTACAAATATGACAATGCTACCGCAACGCATTCCCGTCTTCTCAGTGACGCCAAACCATTCATATTCCTCTTTGCAATTCCAATAGACCGTCTCTGTAAACTTGTCAATAACTTAAAAGCCTACCCTTTCATACTAAATAAACCCTTCAAATACTTATGCAAAACATGTTTTGAAATATAAATAAACCATGTTAAAGTTTCGAGTCACAACATGCAACAGCACGAGGCGGCTCTCTTATCTAACCGATTCTTGATTTATTAGTTTCGTCGTATTAAACGACGAAGGCGCCGTCCCGCATTTAGGGTGAACGAACTATACTTAAAAAAGTGTCATTGAAGCGGTAGCTAGGCGATAGCTAGATTATTTAATTTGTGATGAGTATAATTCGATTAAAATTTTTGTAAAGTTGCGCGTTGAACCACATCAAAGAGACGGTCATACGCTCTTTTAAAACTACGTCTATTAAGTACGTGATCGCAGCCATGTCCACGCCGTTTTGTTAATTTGATTTTTATTGAGATATTTCACACCTTTGGGAGCACGAATTAGTCTTGCCTGAGTGGGAATTTTAATATTATTTAAATTCGTAACAAAACTAATCGACTTTAAGCCGCTGTTAATAATTGAATTTTATTGGAACAGAATCATACATTTTACAAGGTATTTTTAAAGATCTCTTTCGTATGAGTTTTGATGTTGTACAAAAATTGATCACAGGCTGTCCTAATATTCAGTAATAGTAGCTAATTTTTCATGACTAATTTATTTAGTGCGTTTTGTGGGATTCCAGCAATGGCATGTTTATACAATACATTTAATAACACCGCGCTAGGTTTGTCTCGAAACAAGGTCGACGGATAAACAATCGCGTATGATGCAAATCTTGAGAAAAGATGTGTAACAGTGGTCGTTAGGACTGGGGCTGGGAAATAAACGGTCACCTATGTGAACAAGGTTACGGGGTTCTAATTGAAAAATGCTAGCCACGCAGTCGGACATAGTAACCTGCCATCATCGAGCTTAACTGTACCGCTACCGTACAACTTATGACTCGACGAGGCAGCGACGCAACGGGAAATACGGCGCCGTAAACAACGACATTGGCCGTCGTCATTGAACTTGCCGTAATTTCTTCCAGGAACCGCATTCTCCTCGCCCAAACCGCAATAAGCAAAAACTAATCCACCGCCTACTATAAATTGTAACGACATCGACTTACAGTCACAGACTACTGCTCCGTCCCCGGTATCGAATCGATCACGTTCTGAATTGATAGGCTTAGCTGTTAAAGTTCAGACATATTTTAATACTGTTTACTCTATGTAATACATCAAAGTACCTACCACTAAACATCTGGGCGAATTATTTAAACTTATAAGAGCCGTTTATACAAATCACGTAGGCTCGTAAAGAACATCATCATATGAAAGTAAAGGTTTAAATAGTATAAGGTGCCAATTTGTTTCCCTATTTGTTATTCCACAGGCGAAACTGTTTTCTGTGTCATCTATATTTGAAATATTTGACGCGGCGGTTGCTAAGTATAACCATGGCGAGAATCTTTTATCTTCCATAATGCGAGCCGTTTCGGCTCTTGTTCGGGATCCTACTGTGACAGCCATTATAATTCCGAGTGAATGTGCAAGTATACAAAGAAGGCTTTGTGAACGATATAAATATTTATGAGTAAATGCTCATTTTCTACACATTGCAGGCAGTGGATACGCATGATACTTACGACCCAATTGAACACATAGATATTTCACTTTAGCGCAGACAATGTTTATTAGATTTTCGGTACATCAATTACTAAGTTTCTGGTTTTAGATGTTTTTGTTTAAATTATTTCTTTAGTATCTTTTTAATACTATTTCTAATAATAGTGAAAACTATGCATTTAAAGGGGGTTGCTGATTGCAAATCTACTTTCTCTTAACTAGATTCTTGAGGCTACAATAAGAAAGTAAAACGCCCGCATTGCTGGCTATCGATGACTCGATTTGTCCTGTTAACATAAAGACCGCTATTGTAAAATATAATAACAGATTTAAAAAGCATCAAATGTTGCTTTTGCTTATATGCCAATAAAGTAGTTTCTATTAAAAAAAATATAAATATACCTGATGTGTGTATACAAATTATTTAGTAATTTTGATTTAAAATATCGAATATTATACCTACATGCGCCGATAAATTATCCACGTCAACTTAGACGCCATAACGACCCCAATAGTTCGTCCGCTATTAGGTATGTGTTACGCGGGAACGGTAAGTGTCACATCAACTTCTAAGTAACTACTACTGGTTTCTAACTACCCTTGCACGCGACATCGCCTTGCTTAATGTCTAGAAGTAATAAATTATCATTCCAAACGATTAATTAACATCGTTTAAGTTCCTTATCAATTGGATAATAATATACTTAGAAAAGCATAACCGTAAAGAAATGTATTTAACTAATGTTAAGTTAATCGGAAAGATGGTGTTAAATGTATGTTAAGAAATACATAGTTACGCTGAGTTAAGACACGGCTGGCACACTTTCGGCAGGTTCCGCCGGCATCGCATCGGCAACATCACGTTTTCCATGTTGGGAATTGTTTATTGAAGTCATGATGTGACCTTAACATTGTATTTTACGATTGTCTCGTCACTGGTCCGAACACTGACATTTCAATGGAGAAGGTGAGCGCGGGTCGCGGCGTGAGGCGCAGCACGAAACACCGCGTACCCTGATCTCCCGACGCCCATCACCCGCGCCCGCTCCCGCCCTATGACCAGGCACTGCGGTGTCAACGACGACCGCGATTCCATATCGCAGAAGTTATCAAGAAATACAACTCATTCCCGTAACCTATGTATACGCGAACGGTGCAGAAGCACGACTCCGTCGGAATTATCTCGGGGCTAAAGGCGTAAAATATGATGATCATTTCTCAAGAATAGAAATCGACGATTAAGCGATAGCTCACATTTAGCACTCGAGCTACCGTTCGTTTGGCATTTCTCTAAATGTATCCGGTACGTTATCAAAGTCGGGAGTGAATTGAAATTTGCATCGAGCATTCGAGACCTGGTAATGTCGATTGTGGGTGCTCACGATTTAACGCCAGTATTAATGCATTATTCAAAGGGGTTTTCATTAGGCCGTCGCTATCGGCGGGGGGAATCGCTCTCTCGTTAAAATGTACGGATGGCATGACGGCCGCTCGTATTGGGCGCGATCCCGACCGGCACGCGAGCACATATCACTTATCACACTCACAGGCCCGCTAGCTCTATTTCCAGCTTGCACACTCTGATTTATAGACCATCGTTTTTTACAACTATATATTCTGATCTCGTGCACCAAATGCAATGTTTTTTTTTAAGTCGGTTATTTCATGTTCTGTGAAGTGTGGCCAAAAGCTTATTTACACATGATGCAGATATACATATAGGCAGACATGCAGTACGTTTAAATCAGTGTATTTAATAAAAACGTAGCTTGCTGTTAACCTGTTGTAGAAAAAAAGCGATGGCGTATGGTCAGCCGGGCCGGGACAGGTTTATCAACCCCGCTTGTGCTGGTGCATTCACGGATGCGGACTACGGTATACTTTCCACTTTAATGAGCGCGCATCCCGTTCACATTGCCCTAAATTACAGGTTTACTTTATTATTAAGCAATACATTTATGGGTGTGGTTTGATCCATTTCAAAACAAGATTTTAATATCATTAACGGCCCGTTTGTAAAACTGTTTAAAGTCTTAGGTAATATCTGTGTATTAAATGTTTCGATTAGAATAACTGTCACCTCTACAAACTAACGCTACTATAAAGCCATTTGATTCTGTTTACGTAAAGAGGTTATTCAACTTAATATAACTTTCAATATGTACGATACAATTGCCCACAGGCACAGGCAATTGAGGAAGTAATACGTGTTGAGCGCGCATTGACGGTATCGGGAATCTTAGTCAAAGAGAGTTGATGAGGTGTACATCCACGCCCTCTAATGACTTATTTGCAGACGGCTTTTATCATCTTAAGCTAGCTTTACTTAAATAATCCAAGAAACGAAAGTGCACTACTCTAAAAATTTAACCATGTTTGGTAGTCTATATTTATAATGCTTTTATGGAATTAGTACTAACGCTTTTTCCTAATTCGAAAGATAGCCAAGCAATCACTTAAATTACAGAGAATCTTAAAACGGCCTGTGAAATGACCCGTCACAATTTCGAATACTTTGCTTCCAGACATGTCACCTATTCATGTAAACAAAGAGCCACACTGACCGGGTTAACCTTGAATGGTAGATGTGCGTGGAGAGTCGCTGGGGAAAAATATGCCATTGATGCAAGCGGCGTGCGTGCGCCGGATAACGGTCGCCGCAAGCCGAATAAGTGGTTTAACGTCGTCAGCGGAATTATAATGTTTACAGCAGAGCGTTTCGTTATGCGATTTCACTACCATTCAACTGTAACAATCTCTCTATTGTTCCAAAGTATTATTGTACTAAATTATGTATAAACCCTAAAAACAATAATATGTTTTAGACATTACCCATTTTATGTAACCAATTAGGAAGTTAGTTGGTCGCCTTGTCCCTGTCAGCAAGCGACTGCGGAAACACAACGCCAGCTAACGAGACAAGGCTGATCAGCCGCAGAGACTCGCGAACACCTCAATCCAGTCTTCCCTGATGCCCCGTCTAACCCGTGAATCGCGATCTCATGCCGACAGCTATAAAGCTTGGAGCCAACTCACGACTCCGCACTGTCTACCCATTATCAGTACCGCCGAATGCACAACGATCTTAAACGTATTTTAATAACTTCCCCCACGAGACCGCTGTAATGGACACACCATGCAAATGCTCATGCTCACCGAGAACCGTTAACAATCGATATCGAAGCCAACGAACCTCCTCACGAAATAAAGAACGGCAATAATGGCGAACGAGAAACACAAACGCTTAAGGCAGAAAGTGGAATTGGTCCCTGTGAATCCTTATGCCAACACTGTATTCTATACTGTTGGTAAAAACAAAATTACTCCAGATCTTATACGATGTTATACCTCGTGATAGACTGTAAGAAAACTAGCAATGCGTTTGAAAAACTCAATATGTGCAGGAAGAAAGTGCCCTTCCTTATGCAGATCACGGAGCCTTCTACTTCACACTCAACAATGTGGTTAAGTAACTTAAAGATTGAAGTTTATCTTAAAGCACCTTTCACGATGTGTCATTGCTTTCTCCCTCGCGACTTCATACTGTGACATCTGTACTCTTCCTTTCTGAAGCGCGCGAATTAAAATAATACAAGTCATTATTGCAGGAAGAGGGCGGAAAACAACAACAATAATCCAAATGTAATATAAACATACAAATATAAAGACAAATATATTCACTTTTTAAAAAGATTTAATAAATGAATAGCATCTTTATTTATTACATGTATACATTCAAAAGACGCTTCGTAATCTCTCTCCTGACAAACTGTACAATAAAATAAGATTAACCATTTTCTCACGTTCGCATCGAGATCGAGTTAGGCGACGACAACATCTGCAAAAAATGAGTTGGAAATCTAATAGAGTTTGCGGCAAGCCGGCTTACTTTTGTTTATTTTATTTTAGTTACCCTGACTACGTAGCAGATTTATATAAAGCTCTAAAATGAGAAGCACTAACCTGACATCTAATAAAAACTATAGGTAGTTAAACCTGCCTTCTCGTTATTTCTGTACTTTTTTAAAACAAAAGATTTAGAAATTATGAGTTTATTTCAAGCTACGTAATATTCAAGCAGATTTATGTACTTTTAACCATGGTCGCTTGAGTTAGTAATGATGTTTTGATGGCTGTCACTTGAACCATAATTGTTTCTTTGTCGTCCCATGTAATTCACCTTAAGAAATGTTACATTTTCATGTGTTTGCTTTTCGTTACAATACATTTTTAAGTATTGGAAAGTAATTTAAAAATTCATTTCAGAATATAGGTTCTGATATTTTTTTTTATCTTTTCTTTATAACAAAGTTTTAAATGATGTTCCATTCTGAATTATTTCCTCGCTGTGTAACTAAGAAACGTTATAAAAACATGCATCATTCTCATATCTGCTTTACATTTACATTGCATCAAGGCATTTTTCAAATTTACATAATGGCGTACTCTATAAAGTTTTTTTTTGTTTTCGTGCACTGATCATAACTGAGGCAGCTCTACTTTTCTATTTTTTTTTATAATATCCACGTTCCTCGAAGGTGTTGCATAATTGCAAGGATACGATCATATAAAATGACGGGGCGTGGAAGGTTCCTGTTCGCCAACCGTACTTATTGTAATTACGTCGCCTGTCGTCCACTCTATTTACATACGCAAGGATTGCCAGGACACGTTTTAATACGAGTATATCCTTCGGGGTTAATTTAAGTTGATTAGAAGATGTTCCTTGAAGAAAAAATCACACGCTTGGAATTTGTGACGGAAAATTTGAATGTCTTTAAACAAACCAATTAGTATTGATTTTATATGTAAATCTCCAACTGAATAGATTGATTACTTCTAACTATCGGCTTAGTCAATGGAATTAAATAGGCAAGAATTAAATGCCTTGTTTATCCGTATTCAGCTAATTAATTGAGAGGTGTTAATTTTAGCGGTAATAGATTAGTGATTAGTTCGCGATCGGCAACTGGGTTTTCTTTGGCGTCGGTATCGCGCCGGGAATCGTAACCTCTTCCCACATAATTGGCGAGTGGGCGCGGTGTTGCTGTTATCATGATCGTTGCCCAGCGGTGGGGTGACGCCCGATTAGATAGCTTAGCCACCGTGCCGCGACCCGGTAACTACCTACTACTACCGACGCACTTTCCACATCTATTAACACAATCTACGCTAAAACATACCATCGATAATGGATGTTTGTTTTAAAGCACAGAATGCCGGCTTAATCTACGACGTAGGACATCGATACGATCTAACGATAATCGTTCGTTACAAAATGTGCAAGCAAAATAAACATTCGGTGTCATTTAGCCACCTATTTATGCAGTAAACTGTATTTATCAGTCGTTAGTTAATGCGTATCAAAATATCACAGTCTGGATTCTGGTTGTTATCTTTTAACCAAGTCAATTAACAATTTCTAAAATTAAACCGATTTTTACTTTCTCGATAAGGTAAAATCTAAGTTATTCCACTGCATAAGGTATACCGACGATCACAGACCACGCTCTAATGTACTGCCGACAAAGTCCTCTCATTAGTAATGAGAATTCAGCGCGATGTCAGGCAATAACTAGACGACACGGGAACGCTTCATTAATAATTAAAGTCTCGCAACATTCACATCTCGAATATTTCACTGTACAAAAGTGGCCATTTCCGACTGCTTATCCGCTCTATCGTCAAGGATCTTTGCCCGTTAATGTGGCTAATAAAATTAACTCAGGTCAGTATGAAACCTTGATTTTAACATCCAATAGGCAAATGTTGCTATGGTTCCTTTTATCTTTAAAATCCAATTTTATATTGTTGCTAAAGAAATATTTGTAGCTTAGACTCATCTTTTCAAAGCAATTCGCTTTCTCCGGATCCCTCCCTGTAATTTAACCCGCGCGGCCACTTAGTCGCCTCGAACAAATTATTCCTGGCTTATAATTCACTTTCTAGTTGGTACAAGCGTTGTCTCGAGGGCGGATACTACATTCCCAGAGTTATTCATTATTGAAAACTTTATCCATGTATTGAAATGCTAAATAAATTGTGTTGTCAATATGTGGGAGCTATCAAAGCAGTCGTGCATAAACCAATACAAAGGATACGACTCGTCGTTTTATCGTTTGCTATATAAATGTTAATTGACGATATGTGGTGTACGGTGGTGGCGAGCTGATTTATACAAGCGCCAATCGCTACCCAATTTGCATTGGATCTGTGTACATCGCCCACTCGGGCACTCGTTACCGCAATCGCAGCGCTTCCAACACACTAGCTCTCCCAATCGTCACGACCCGACTCCGGGAATTTTGTCTTGTACTTTTTTCAGCAATGTATGGATACTTCATTAAGTTTACCTTAAATAGACTCTTTTTAATTGGCCTTTAATTGAAATTTAAACCTCTCCTAATAGAATATTGCAAAGTAAATTACATTAGTAATCGTTTCGAGATACTAAAATGTTTTATTCAATGCTCTCCTGATTCTACTTAAAGCATTGGAAAAGAAACTTGCGATATAAAATGAAGATATATAGCAATGAACTATGGTTATTTGTTTTTTAGGCTGGCGGCCACATTTAGACTTTCATGTGAACAGGTGTTTTGTTTACATATTAATACGTAAACAGATATCTATTGCGGTGCGAGTAGCGGGCGCTGCAAATGGCATTCCGCGTCGACACCACATCGAGGCGCGCTGCATATATTTGGGTCACATACTGATTTTCTATAATTGAAGTACGTCGATAGTGGCAGCAAGTTTCACCGCAAGCCATCTGACGAGAACATAAGAAGCTTCTGACTAATTTGCGGATCGTGCGTTTCGGGCTGCGGTCACGCGCGTGCTCGCCGCAACCGAATTCCGCGGCCGGGACGTGACACGTCGCTACGCTGGCGAGCCAAGGCGCAGCTACTTCCACGAATGTCGCAATCCTCTAAACATTAAACCGAGTTCAATGATCATTTAATTTGTTAAATTGCTACTGTAATTTAAAAAATGCTTCTAAAAAGCTCTATTCTTTAACCAAACACTGGGATAAGAAAAAACTTATAAAGAACGCCACTATTGCCAATAGTTACGCTAGAGTTTCAACAAATACAATTTGAAATGAAAGGAAACTGTAGTTTCTATTGCTGTTTAAGGTAAAGTTTTTACTTTCCAATTTTTCGTATCTGTTATAAAAATAAGCTTTTAAAGGTGACAAATTATTAAATATTTTAACTCGCACCCACGGTCGCTTGCAAAAGCAGTAATGAAGAAAAAATAGTTTGCTAAAAATGCCATCTTTTCAACACGTTCCTTAGATCTATTGTATGTTGCTGTTTTTTGTCTGCCGTTTGCTGTCCAACTAATCAAACCAATAATTACTACGTGAATGAAACATGCGCAAAAAATCAATTGAGGACGATCGAAAAACTTTTTTTCTAATTTCCAATTTGATTTCTAGGAAATGGGCTATTGTTTAGTGATGCATTGGTTTTAAAAAGAAACTCTCTCGCTAGTATAAATAACAAAGAAGTCATAGAAGTAAACACATTCAGGTTGACTGAACTCAAACTTTTTTTAACAGATTTTTTTTTGCAAATTCCGATTCATAGGACATTTTTTGCTAAGTATAAAGTTGTTTGTTATAGATCGATTATTGGGCTTTAAATTACCCACCCTTAACATTTATTCCATTCTCGTTTTGCAATTGACTGTTGTGCTAAACAATGGTAGTTTTTTACACCTCTCGTACAGCAAGTCCACAACGCTTGAGAGTTTTATCCCGCATTTTATAATAGTTCTCACAATTAGCCTTAGGTGGCAATAAATTCACTTATCAGTCAACTCTTCACATCGTGCTATTCTTATGAGAAGCAGCTAATAGGGTTACATAGTAATTAACTACGTAATTGAATGTAAATTAAAACACATCCATATGTTCGTTGCTTCTTACTTCTCTTATACCTAATTATAGCAAAGTTCCTGCAGCATAGTCAGTAGAGTGAAAAATTTCTCTTGAGTTAAATCCCCGGGTGCTTAGTTAATTTACACGTAACCACGACGTCGTCCATTATAATGTAATGGAAGGCGAAGGCACTTATACGTTTTGATCGGTCATCCGTTCGGCTCTATACATCCGTCGGCCATTACTTCAAGTCTCGCGTCGGGAACATGATTAGTGTGCGGTGTCGATCCATCTAATTCTATAAAGAACTCGGTACGTGTAATCTCAGACTCTATCTATTTATTTATAGAACCACTACGCTTTTGACGGGTAGCGTTTTGCTTTGTAATTGTGGTAACGTTATATTTCTACTTAATGCTAATAACATGTGTAAGTATCTTCTTATGCACAGATAATATTTACCACATATCTGTCTATACTATCATCGGTTCTTTTTCTTTTTTATTTGTTATGCGTAACCTTTGGAAGAGCATTAATATTTTAAATTTCTATTTACTATGTTTTTTATAAAACTCTGTTATTTCCCTAAAGACTTCTCTTGACGTTAATAAAGCTTTGTTATATCGTTTGGAAACTAAAGTAAACCTTCTTTACCAATAATTAGTTTTTAGTTTTTCTTGATCTGATTTTAGACCAATAAAAATTACATCGCGCCGCAGGTTGTATAACACCGGCGATGCGAGCTGCGGGATCGGCGCCGTTATGCGACACACGCCACCGGTACCGTTCCATTAGCTATTTTATTAGACCATTCGCATGTGTAGCCCGCAATCAATTTGATCAAGAAGCTTATTTCACCACAACATTCCTTACTTACTTAGTATTACTGCGTTTGTTTAAAGCTCTAATAGCCAGTGACATCACATCATCTCAAGGTCATTGTAATTATTAAACAATAAACTTATACGCCCACTACATTCTTTGTTTTGTTTGTAAGTAAAAGGCAAGGTCATAAAGTAATATTTATTCATGAGCTACAAATTGTTTTTGACACCCTCTTTTGTTACCACTTTTATTTTTCTTCAAATTGTGCTGACTTGTAACAATTACTGCCGATCATTGTATGCTAATGCCAATTTGAACCATGCAATTATTTTTAACATCGTGACGCCATATCCTTGATACGCTGCCAAACATCTTTGGACTTACACGCCATCATCTCGATATTTGGGCATACCTACCATGCCTCTAATGACTCACAAAACGATTTCACCCACACACCACACAAACTCATCCGAATAAAGCCCCACAACACGTTATTTACCATTAACGGACTTGCAGTATTACTATCTTACGTGGTAAACGGAAAGAGTTTCAAATTAACAGTTGTTCAAATCGAATCAGGTCAACTATGAAAGTTTTTTACACATTCAAGCGATATTTTCGCTGATTTGCATTATTTAGCAAGTCAAACAACGCTATTGAGTGTTGTCATCGTCGTGTCAATAAACTCATGCGAATATTTTGAGATATCTAAAGAAAATAAACTCGACATTGTGGACTTCATTCATTGATTTATTAAGCATTTCGAATTTATAAATATTCTTATTCTACTTTTATTGGCAACTAACGGTGCTTAATTTTCTGTGTTTTTAAATATGGCTATTAGAATTGGTATTTTATTTCAAATTTATTTTAGCTTCAAAGTTTTCATTACTTCACATCAGTATATGAACTAAACTATAATTGATAAAATTTATAAAATATTCAATTAAGTATACAATCAAGTTCCAAGAATAAACCAAAAGTTAGGATAATAGGAGCGCGTACGTTCACCTCGGGGCAACGTAATTAAAATCCTTGAAGGAAAGCACGCCTGATGGAATCCGTTGTGACCCGCACGACCACGCCGCGTCGTACCCGCCCTTTGGACATTACTTTATAAATAGGAGCACCAACAATGAGACAGATCCTGCTGATATTAAATTGCGCTCGATATTTTAAATTAAGTCTGTCTATTTTGATTTCCGCGTTTATTAATAGATCTCTTTTTAAAACTGAAATGTTATTTGTTTTTGGAAATGTGTTTTACTCTAAATCGTGGTGTCCTTTCAACACTTATTGAATTTTTAAATGTTGTGTATGATGTTTTAGATGTTGCTTTTTTCTATTGACAAAACACTTATTATACATACAATATTTTTTGTAACAATAAACCGACTACTAATGTACCTATATTTAGATGTGCTATATGAGGATTAAAGAATTTTAAGATTGCGCATAAAATGGTTCATTAAATGGTTATTTTTATCCAATACCATCATAAACTTTTTATGATAAACAATTCTGATAATTTGAACTTTTTCTCTTGTTTCGAGATCGATGCACGCCACATGCACGCTGTGTTGTTGTTTTATGGTGCCTTACTGCAAGTATTTACTGCGAACTCTTGGCATGCTACTAATGAGTCATGTATAAGGAAAAAGTTTTTAGAATAAAATGATAATTTTTAACTCAGTTTCATTCTACCTACCTTTGTACATTGTGTGAAGATGTATGTGTAACTTGTAATATTTTGAGCTTTTAAGACCAGTCAGAAATAACAAGAAATAACTTTGTGCGGGTAGTTCCAGTAATGGCGTGTCGATGTAACTTGTGCAGTCACGAGAGCGTCATTTCGAACTCGGCTTTTTTTATTATAATCTCTCTGTACCACCAAATAGGTCAAGTATTGTTGTATGAATATTGTCTGAGAAAAGTAATTCTTTAAGTAAGCCCTATTTATTAAGTTCGAAAACTTCATATACAAAACAGTTTTGTTATTTTATTAATAAAATACAATATCCAAATATTAGTTTGCTATAGCGACACGTAGGGATTGCATGACGTGCTGATTATTCCCATTTGTAATTTTAAAACGGGACAATGACTAATAAGAGCCACCCAGTTCATGTTAGAGGAATAAATTGAACCTGTTTGTACAAACGGGATATTAGCGTTCGGTGTATAGTCTAAACAATCAAATATTTTAATTAATTACAACAATAATCATATCCGTAGTGATACGTCTGGAAGATTTAAATTTTACTTCTTATCGACTTTGAAACAATCAATTCAAAAAATGTAATATAAAATAGTGTTAATATTTATATAGAGAATTAGGTAACGTTAAAGAAAGTACGCGATTAAATATATTTTTCAAAATTTAAACGGTGTTTTATCTTAGAGCTTTCTAAAGAGATCACAAGCAATGTTTACGTATTTTAAGTTAGATGTAGGTCCGACAGTAGTGAACATAGGTTGTAGTGCGGCCAGCGCGATAATGCCTAGTCGTTGTCCAAAGGCTGCTACGACTCTGACCTCCGACCTCAATCGTGCTCTCGGGACCGTTCCCGGCTGTGACCAATCGTTTACCGCTACCAATACCATACCAATTGTTGCGTATGTAATTGCCCTTAAGTACCTCCTTGAAATACTGCATCGATGTTACTACAGTTGGTACAATGTAATTGTACGTAAATAACTTAATTGATAGTAGATTGGATGAAATTAATAAGTGTTTGAATATTTACCAAATGACGAAAAACAATTCGTTGTATAAAAAAAAATTAAAACATATCAAAATGTTATAAAAGTTATCATTGTAATTACGCCTATTATTATGATAAAAAAAATCCTTATTGTAAGATTTTTTTAGTTTTTTTATTAGTTAAATTATAACTACACAATTGTATTCGATTTTACTCTTTCATTACAAGCGTAAAATACAACAATTTCATGTGTTCAATTATGGGTGTTAGAATTTTAATTAAAAGAATATTTTATTTTCTTTGAATCAGTAAATCATAGAATTTTTTGATCGAGTCATCGTTCGTAATAGTTGAATTTTTAATCAGTTTCAAATAGCCCGACGGTGTGGAGCTTTCATGTTCTCGTCCGATGAACACGCAGCGCGTTTTATGAGCGATATTTTACCCTCGCTCGTTGATGTCTTTTCTTACAACAAACGATATGTGTTGGAAAATCATTTTTATTTGTGTTTCAACTGTTTGTTTTTTTTAATGTAATTAATATTTTTCTTGTACAATTTTTTAAATTTATAATCTAGTAATTGTTTAATTTTGTTATTGCATAAATCAAATTATTACATTTAAAAACATATTGAATTCAAAGCGGAATAATTGATCTTCCCGATATGGAATTAAACGAAGTGAATTTAAATATAGCGCAATGCCTTTATTGGTGTTTGCTCACCGGAGCTTATCGCTCATATATACGAACGTACAAGTGCAGCAATGGACATAAAAACATTCGTGTATCGACACCCTAACGGTTCTACTATAGCCTATGCAATTTTCCACACTAATTTTAAAAATGTACTTCGTGTGACTGATGTCTGGGAAACTCTCATTGTAAACGAACGCAGATTCTGATCAAGCTAATTACGCAGATTAAAATAAAAACAATCTCGACCATATTTGCGTGGGAAACCTTTATCGTATCAACAATAGTTGTTCTTTCGTGTTCTTCGTAATTTTGAAATGTAAAATTGTCACAGCATCATAAATAAACAAATATTTGTACCTGAATAGATATAAAAAATCTATTAAAATTCTTATATTTTTCGCATATTTATATTTTCTTATATAAGTGTTTTCAAAGGTCCTAATACTTAATTAAACATTATAGCACAGGTTTCCACGGTAGCGATTAATTATCTCATGCCAAGGAAGACGCAGCCGCGTCCACAACACTGGTTTCTGTGGCTACCGTAAAATGTTTGTAGACCAGTTTGTATGGAACAGGTCCCTAGCTAATAAGAAAACTTTGAAAATTGCTCTCTGAAACCCTCAATTATTTATTATTTTTCGTTTATGTTTCTAAAAAAACTTCATTCGTTATAAATGTATAATACATACCTATAAAACAGGTCACAGGTTAGTAGAAATATTCGGGGAATGACGTCACGGGATATAGTTCAAACAAATTCAACACCCAGTTCATGAACTTTTCACTGTTCGTATATCACTGGCGGGAGCACAGTCCTGCGACGTCGCGCGCGCTGTGCTGTGGCGAGCTTAGTGTCGCGGCCACTCTCCACGAGACACTGAACTTGCCAGAGTGCGCCCCAACGGTTATAACATAACACGTCTGACGTAACCTTAACCTTGCAAGAAGAAGAGGAACGAGCCGCCGAAGGACGGAGAGAGAGAGCGATAAGCTCGAGAGAAAGGGAGAGATTGCGCCGGACGCTAGCTGCTTGCCGAGCGCCGAGCGCCGAGCGGCAAGCGGCTAGCGGCGACCGCCCGTCGACCGCAGTCCGGCCGCGCGGTGCATCGCTACCGCGCTCCTTCGCGTTCGTGCCCACTCTCCCATGCACATTTGATCTTTTCGCACATCTGTTGTATCACTTATTCATTCATGTACACACAATTAACGTCATGAATATTTTTTATCTCTAGATTTTATCGCTTCCCATTCAAATAGAGGTTTCAAATGTCTTCCTTACATTGTCCTACACATTATTTCTAAAGAAACTGCATTTCACTTTCAAGTGGGTCAGTTGTACGGGCGACGTTTTGGCCATCGGCATATTTTCCAACAATGAATCGGTTATGCAGATGACCCCGGCTTTCTACGGGTCAGAAGGACACGCCTGATTATTCGGTTTATTATCTTAAATGCAAATTCTAATGCGGTACACTAGTACTGCTTTCTCTATTGACTGTATGCAGGTATTACGATTTAATCCACAAAAATTATTTCCTATACGATACATCACTTGCCTCAATGTTACGCAATTATTTCTTTTTTATTTCCCTTAGTAAATAATGTTTTCTTTGGTAAAGACCATGGTAAACAGAGCTCAATTATCTATTTTTGACAAGGTGAATATTCTATGCAGTCATAAAAATGCACAATAGTGAAATTTAAACATATACTGATTACAGTTATGGTAGGTATTTCCCGCCGATATGAAATGTCTAAAATTTTCGCATAAAATGCCTAATTTATCTATTTGATATACACAAGCGCGGAAACTAGCGTTTGACACTAGAAACATATGATCCCAGATTCTAAAGCTGTCGTCACATACAATGTAGTACAAGATCGGGTAATAAATAGCTAGTAATAGAATTCTAACATACAACTTCATAACCATAAACATTTTCATATTTTGAAGTCATGCTGTATCAAATACACATTAATTTACTCTAAATTTTACGACGATAATCTGTACCAAATAAATAAACGTTTCTATTTAATTTAATTTGATGAGAAAACTTGAGTTACGTATCGATTTAAAAGGGAACCATCAACCAACCAACTAAAGAATAAATGAAGGAAAAAACGACCAATATTTTTTTTTAATAAAAGCTTATTCTTGGTGAACATCAAAGTGTAACTAGATGCCTCATATTAAATTGTTAAAACTTTCGTGAGACATTATTATACTTCAGTTATTTAAAACGGCTATAGATGCGTCATAATTTATCGATATTAAAATGAAGATATTCTTTTCTTTTAATAAAAAAATATTCAGCAGAGTATTTCTTTTAACTGGTAGGCAAGAATACTTTATAATTTTAGGTTTAATTTCGATTGACCATAATTGTTATTAAACATATAAAGTCACAATTAAAAGATAGTTTATTATAAACGTTTTCTACGACTGCCCATATCTAATCTTCTTTAATGACTGGTATTAGAAATCTTTGCATAAGATCTGTCATTATGTACGGAACACGCCCACGGTCCTTGCCCCGTTCGCATCCTCATCTTGATTTTACTTATTTAATTCTCGTCCTTAAATTTTGAATAAGATATTCACATTATCAGCGGTAAACCTTTGATGAAAACTCACGATTTGCTTCTAAACATTATGAAGACACGTTATTATCGTTTATAACAACTAATAACATTTTAATCCGGGTACAGACGTACAGTTTTAAACTGTACAGTTTTGCCTACTCTCGTCAGTTTTAACTGCGCAGTCGAACAGTACAGTTGAAACTGAGCGTCTGTAGCCGGCTTTTGAAACCCATTCTGTTCAGTATATTGATGTGTTTTGTTTAATGTCGTAATTCTTCGCAGTCTAAATAATAGAGTAGGTAGTAGATTGTGAGGAATTATTTGATAATGTCAAGTTTTTATTAAGGTGTAGCTCTGATATAAATGTAACATTCATATTTGAACTCATCAATCTTCCGTGACCCCAGAGCGACGTAATTACTGTTTATTTAAGATTAATTGATACGTGGCTTCGATTAAACTATATCAAAATGTTTTTATCGATATAAAGAAGTGGTTCCCACTAATTATACGATTATTTTTAAAGGTACTAATTTTCTTTTTATCAAGTTTCGAAGTTCAATGACTTTGAACTGAGCATCATCAAAAATAATTACAGCTTCAATCTAGTAACAGCAATGAATCTTCTATGCTAGATTGACTAAATTGATGAGAATCTATTAAAATTAAATAAAATTGAGTTATCATGTTTATTTAGTTAATTATTTTTCCACCATACAAAACTCCCGTTACTCGTACAGCTCAATAAATTAATTTAAAAATATTCATTTGTACATTTTTCCTACAACACAGTTTAATAGAATCCATATACCTATATTATTATGGAATGCTAATTCAAATATTTGTGTCCTGTGATTGTAACTCGGTTTTCCCGTTTCTGTATTTTTATTTTTATTTAATAAATGAATAAAGTGGTTAAGAAAATAGGAATGTGTACTTTTGTTTTACTGACGTATAAACGTCCATGGAGCATGTCCAATTTTGTTTTATGATTATGAAGAGAATTAGTTTACATTTAAGCCATTTTTAGCCACAAGCTAGTAACGAGAAAAGACATATAGAGTACAGCCAATTAAACCAACAAGTATTAGATACGATTCACGTTAACAATATTATCAAGTAACATTTACTTAGCAGTATGAGTAAAACAATGCAATATTTAATTAATGATAATTAAACTGGTTATTGTTTACAACTTACTCGATACAACATACTTAAGAGTTTTCATTGCGCCTAATTGCATCGTAATTATCGTCTAATGAATACAAAACGTGGGCGACTGGGACTTGTGCCAGAGCATAGCGTTTTGTTTAACTTTCGCGCGTTAGATAGTAAGTGAACACTTGAGTCACAGTATCCGCTAGGTAAACAAACCCACGGAAATCCTGACAGGAATTACAATTTAAGAAAAAATAGTGATACCACGTTTTTTCTCTATAATCTTGAGCATTTATTGGAAGAGAAATGTTTTGTCTTCAATATATGAATACGAATAAATTCTTGCCGCCATTATTATCATAATTTGCGTTTACTCATCTTTGCGGTCCAACGAACATAAAGACGTAGTAAAATACAACTTAAGCTGCAATGGTGACAAAAACTATGGATTTGTGTAACGTCTTAAACAGGAAAACTTTTTAACACTCTACAAAAACACAATTGTCTTTTAATTTCAACTTTAAGCCACTAAAAAGTATTCCATAACAGAAAACCAGTTTTTAAAAGATGACAAGAACATTAATGATTCCTTTCTTTTTTGTTTAAAGTCACAAAAGTGACTTTCATTTTTAATCCAATTTTTGCTTAGTCGTCGTTATTGAGCATTGCTACTGGTTTTGGAGTGTATTAAAATTTGTCTTCATAAAATGAAGAGACGCTTCACCCAGTTTTCTACATTAAAAATGATACAAACCACTGAGTATTTTCAGTCTCCCACTGCTTAACGGTGTAAGTTTACTGCATAAAAATTTGCATTATCCTATAATTACAAGTTAATTTGTAATCAGATAGTTGTTTAGTAATTTCTAGCATAAACAATAACTGTTATTTTGTCTCTTTATAATGTTATCTTTTAATGCTAATTCTGTCGCCAACGGGAAACATAAATAGTGTAATAGTATTCAGTATATATTTACTTAATATAAAAAATGAATTATTATTATTTTCCCAGATAGGGTGTATTTCGCCTCACATATACAACAATAAACCGTTTCTAAAATAAAATATTACGTGTATCTCATTCACAATTGAAAATTACAAGAACCGCTAAGTATGTTACAATTTTAGTTGCATTTTCCGGTTTTCATAGTAGACACATTAGATTACTTAAAAGATTAAAATTGTCGCTGTTTATGTTTACTCGCTCGTTTACATGTCGAACTATATACAAGACATAATCACGACTTGTTTTTTACGACTAAACATACAACCGTAGTAATTGCTGACTTAACTGAACCTGTCTTATGAGACATAGGACATTTTAATTGAAACCTTTTTCTTATTGGATACAATTATAAAATATTTCTAAAAGATTAGAAATTGTTATCTGTTTTAACATCAGCAGGAATAATTACTAAGAATAAACTGAGTTTCATTTTAATTTAGTTTTATTTATTATTATTATTAAATGTTATTAATCGGATTTATAATGTGTATTCCTAAACAGTATATGTGAGTATTTATTTATACATATACTGTTAACTACGAAGCCATTAAAACGGTGTTTAATCTATTTCATATCTAAAATTGCAGCCCAAATTTAAATTACATACTTAACGTATATCTATGGATCTCTAAGCTTATCATATTTTCTAGAGAAATTGTGACAAAATCCTGTTGAAAGTTCTTGGGAACAACTTAAAGAATATCAATTTTACTTTTTCTCCATCTGGGGCGACAATATTCGTATCACGATCGAGGCCGCGCGTGTTAAGTGACGACATGTCCGAGACGTTGTTTCCTTGCACTGGCTGCGGACAAATATTGACATTTGACTTTTCTTTTTTACTTGAAATAATATGAATGACTGACAAATCAGTCAGATGGAAGACGTGTTACCGGTGAAGTTGTTTAAGCTAATAATAATAAAGTTCAATGTATTTGTTGTAGCGCAATAAATACAAGCATGTCGGCAATAAATGGCAGAAACGCAAGCATTGCTTTACGAGTGAAGATGAATGTTCAATTGGCAGTTAAAGTATTTAATGGTATAATGCTTAATAGTTTGAAATAGAACTGCCGGTAAATAACTGTAGCAATCGGTGTGGTCGTATCATTTCCCATTAACTTCCACGTCGATATTCCTTGGAATTTCCTAGCATTATGTATACGATACTACTAGCTGTTTTTATATTTTATTTTTCGCTAGGTAGAAAAATGTATTTTTGATGCTAAACTATCTATCATTATTGACCTATATTGCCTCTTTATAATTAGATTTTTGGATAATGAAAATAAAAAAAAGTACTTTTAAAAGACAAATATTCTAAAATATATAGATTATTCTGATATTTTAATATTATGTTATCTCACATGAGGCTATTGCCTGTCGTATAAATACTTGTTTAACCATTTACAACAATGTACCATACTGCAGGTTTAAACTGTAAGTTGTTCCAGCAAATAAAAAGCAGATATTATTTTCTTATTCTCCCGATGTACAATCGTCTCATTCCCATCTATAAATTCTTTTATATGATTACACTTACTTAGGTTATCTTAATAATTTATGCCGATCCGTTTGCGACTCGTTTGGATAATTCATCCTTTTATAGTAATGCTAGCTTATTGTGTTAAAGAAAGATAGATCGTAAAAGAATGTTACTTTCAGTGTTGTAATAAATTGTGTACGTTTTAGCTGTCGTAGGTACTCCCTAAATAGGAATAGTAATATTTACAGCGTACAAGCTTTCTCCAATTCAATATACAATTTTGTATAATCCCTACAATTTATAATAACCTTTATAAACTTTCATAAATAATAATTTTAAAGCTCGTAAAATTTGTTCTTAACGGCAGCGCAATAATAACTGTCTTATGTTAATCTTTTCAGGTAAGTTGCAGTGAGCATTACGGACATATTTTACCGTAATTCTAATCGTATGGTAATATCGTACTTCATAAAAAGAACAAGGTGAGGTCCTTAGTTTTCTTATTAACTGTATCTCAACTGTATAGTGTATACGAGAAGGAATATCTATTTTTTAAAGTATTCTTATGAAACTTTTTTTAACAATGATAACGGAATGGATTACGTCAATAAATTGGATTTTTCTGGTTGGTAATCCCCGAGTTACTGTTATGTTTTGAATGTCGTACTCTATATTATTACGTTTTACTTCATAAGTTACAACAATCCTGAACGAACTACAATATTTCTTGTATAGGCTTAAGGGCTTAAATTAATGTCATACAGATAATATTTACAATGTCATGTAGTTACGGTAGTAACATTCTTGGGGTGAGATTTTTATCTCAACACAAGCTGTAAGTTTACTCGGACCTGGATTAATATTCTCACGGTTTCGTTAAATTTGACCACTGCATGTGCATGTACCCTTATCGAAGTAACACGTACCGTTATTGTGTGGCCGCTAACACACTGCACTAGACAAATTTACTCCACTTTCCATTTTTCACAGGCCATTTTCTTGGAGACAGACGTCTTAAGTGGACGTGATTCGCGGAACGAAATGTAGAGCGCCAAGGCTGCTGAGCCTGAAGCCTACATTGCGCTACTGTAGCTTTTCATCGTGTCAACTTAAGAAAAGACATAGACAAAATGCATTCTTAAAGTTAACAATAATTTATTATATAAATTAAAGGTAATACAAGAAATATTTACACATCCACAAACCTAGTTTATTAACCTCTTTGGTATAATGTAATAAACATAGCAGTCATTTTAGAAACTAAAAATAACGACTGAGACAGGCAAAAGCATTAATCGAAACCTTATCGCAAATAAGCTTAGCTCGAAAGAGGTTTCTAAAGATTAAAGTGTTATCTAATAAAACCCATTAATACCACCATTCCATCAGTAGAACTCTTTAGTACATTGCAATTAATAGTCAGCTTCATTTTATGTTATACTAGCTCTTGTTCGCAACTTCGTTCGCGAGGAATTAAAGAATATAGCCTATGTTACTCAGTGATTATGTAGCTAGTGACAGAATTTTTGAAATCGGTCTAGTAGCTTTTAAGTTATTACAAAGTTTTTGTTCCAATATACATACAAAGAAACCTTTACTTTCTGTAATATTAGCGTTGACTAAGTTATGTAAATACAGAGGAAATATTACTATTTCAATTCTTAAATAAGGAAAATTATGGAGCAAATACCTTTCAATCAGGAACTATAAGAACTAAACAGGTATTATTTTTAATTAAAATAACTGTTTTAAAATTCCCCTATTTCGAAACAGTACGGCCGTGTAACATTGCTTGCGTTTATTGCCTAAATTCCTCACCTCACGTTACTAACGAGTCGCATATTGTATTTGGGGCGCATAACTTAAGTGCCACTCGCACGATGACAATAGATGCACTGACACAGCGTCATGCACCTGAGTTTGACACCGAATAGAAAAAAAGAAAGTGTCATTCGCTACATAACACGTATAGTTCAGAAAAAAATATGTATAACATTTTTAATTCAATAATGAGCTTTTTATACAAAAAAAGTGTGTTAAATTTCTGTAAAATATTAAATATAATGTTACAACAATGAGTCACGAAGGATTTAGTGTCTCGGATGTGTATTTTTTGAGCTTATGTTTGATTAACGTCAAACGTAACTTGCTACTCTTGTCCTGTTATATTTTTTGTTCTATGTCCTATTGCTATAAGAATTTAAAAATATACTCATAAGTTCTTATTTTTAATACTCTCTCAGCTACTGGTTTGACACGATGTCAAGTTATATTCTTTTTTAGTTTAGATATTGTGTTTAAAGTTTGTTAAATCTATTTATATCTAAAAAAATGTTCGACCATCTGCATTTCTATGTGTGCTTTAACCAATTTTACAGGTAGTATCATTTTATATGGTATATTCTTGCTTTCTCTGAGCTACTATAAAATATTAATACAAGTTCGAGCCACAATACTATTGTTAATCAAAAAGAAAGTAGGGTTCACGTGCAATATCGATATAGCATTGAGCTTGCAGCCGCCAATTACTGCATCGTAATAGTATTCACAGTTCCTCGGAGTGCAATAATAGAAATCAATCTATAAGGAGAGCAACGCACAAAAAAACACCGCTAACCGAACCTTGCGGTAGAGCAACGACTTGTTCATTACTGGTAGTCGTGCGGTTTCGTATTTAATGAAACGTTACTCCGACGTACCGGCAGCTAGATAAGAGACCGGTACCAATCCAATACATATTTGGAAGCGTTCACTCATGCTGCGATGATGAATTCACGCTAAGTAATTTGTTTACAAAAACAAGCGCAAGAGAAGCGTGGCTCGGACGCGGCGCAGTGGAGCGGGCAAGGCGAGGCGAGGGCAGCGCAGAGCGGACGGCGGCTCGGACGGCGGTGTGGGTGCGCGACCACCGCTGACGAATGTCATTGGCACGTCGACACCGTTACTCGATCTCGCGTCCATCGAATTAATTCGCCGATGGAAATCCGTACGGCGTTTGATTCGCGCATTGATCGACTTAATGAGAAGCTTGTTGCCTCGCCACTATTACCCGTTATCGATCACAACCCCACGCCCCCGACACCTTCAGACCTATCGAAACGGATGCAAATAAGCTCGTCATTGAATGAAAAAAACGTATTATACTCGTCGCTTGCCTCGAGATAATCGCGGCCGAAGACACGAAAAACAAATCGCATCTAGTCCACAAAAAGCCGCGACGGAGCTCAAATAACATCACCGCTATTGAGAAGATGGACTAAGGTTGCCAGTAATGAGAGTAGCCCGACAATAATACGGGTATTGTATTTTTATTGGCCTCTCGTTAATCTGCACGCCTGTCGAGGCCTCATGCTGTTAAACGTTAAAACACATTTGCATGGCTCACTGGGGCGCTCCGAAAAAAAGCATTCATCCTCACTATTCAAAGCTCGAGTTTCAATATAGGTAAATAAGTAGGAGGTGGAAGCCTGTCGATCCGGCGCCACACTTTTACTTGCATCGAGCTCTCTGCTGCCCGCAAGTTGATTCATATCTCGCAATTTTAACTGTTTAGCTTTTAATAATTTTAGCAGTCAAAAGCGCCGGTTAATAAAACTGTCTGTGATAGCATCTCCGGCTGCTAAAATGTGTACCTGTTCTAGTTCTACATTAATTCTCGGAACTAATTTTATGTCAAAATTATTGATATTGATGGTTGAGCAGAGTATAAGTACTTGTATCTGTAGGAATAAATAGCAGTTACCTATTAACTTAAAGTTTAATCATATCAGTCTCGAGACTGCGAGTGATACACCTCCATGTTATCGACTTGACAGATTTGATAGATTTTAATCTTATTTTGCTCTAAAATTTCTTATCGGTATATAAATCGAAATAAAAATTACTTCCTCCATTTTTATGGCGGAGATAAAAGGTGACAGGAAATAATTAATAAATGAGTATCGCATTAAATCCACACGAAGTCGCTCCGGCGCCAGCTGTCTCGCTATTAAACAAACTCTAGTTCCATCATCGATCATAAGCCATCCAACTTGATCCGAGGTCAATATCTTTTCGTAAGCTCCAACGTTCCACATCAATACTAGTATAATGGATTTTTTAATTGAACCTGTTCCTTACGTATTTTGCGCTATCAGGGACCGCATCGGATTATTGCAGATGTTATATTTCTCACAGTTATTTTTAAAACTAAGTATGTGTTCTTCTACGCTTACATGTTCATAATTGAAATAATTTAGGCGTCGATGATAGGGCGTCGTATATTAATAACATGGGTCTAGACAGAAGTCTTATTATAAATACACGGTACGCATTAATAGATACGATAATAGTCCCTAAACCTGTTGCGCAGGTTTACGTGAGTCAGAACAAAATTTTATTTCTTTTGTCATAGCTGTATACACACACGCCGCACCGCAAACGTACGACGTTTAGATGGACGATCATTAAAAATCAATTATTGCTGTAATTATTTTGCTACATTTAAAAATTTTAAAGTATCTGTAATTATTACAAGGGATGAATGTCTTCTAATCACTTCTAGTATCTACAGAAAAGTACAAATACAATAACTGATCCTTTAATTACAATTTACATTTTCAATAAAGTTTTTAATAAAATTATATTACATAGTACATTTTTGAATTTGATTATTTTATAGAAGGCAGCACGTAATAATAAACATCAACAAATAATATAATTGAACATACTATAACAACCACCGATGTTATATTTTGTTGTAACATTCCTTGGAAAGGCAACTTTTTGCAATTACTAATGGATATGTCCTTAAGAGATTCCTCTTTGTCGGCCTGTCGTTAACAATGCGGAGATGACAGGAACAAGAGTAATAGTGAAAAGGTACTAACGCTCTCAATTGTTTTTTTTTTTTTTCGTTTTATGACTACGAAAAATTTAATTTTGCCTATCACGTCTCAGTAGGTTATTAGATTTCTATTCTATTTATACCTTTAGTTATGTCCACGTAGACCTGTTTTACAAAGAAATAAATGCTCCTTTTAAAATCATTTACTGCAATTAACTTTTGGTTTTGGGTTGTAAAGGATTTCGATGTTTATTGTTCAAATGCGTGTAAATTGATTTGAACTCGTACAAAAGTATTAAACCGTTGTTGCAAATTATGTGTAGTGTTAATTCAAGTTTCCGGCTGCGTGCAAAAGTTTCATTATCAGCTTAGAGATCAGATATCACGCTATGCAAATCGAAGGAAAGTTCCTGTTATTTTTTAATTGCCGTCTTAATCAAACGCCAACTTTAAAAGTGGTAAGTTAAACAAGAGTTACGCGCTATTTATTTTGTAAAATACTAAACTCGTCTATTTATAAATTTACTTAGGGCTTTGTTTATAACATGAATTAAGTAATTTGATATCATGCTTGTAACGGGTGGTAAAATATTTGTAAATGTATTCTTACTACATTGTCTGCGGTAAATTAATTTACCAACGCAGGATAAGAACGTGCAAACGGAAACTTGGCTACTGTCACACGCACGGATTATATCTAGCGGTCTGTGTATCTTCCAAGTCGGCCAGAAGGACTACACTTTTAAATAATGTATGTGGTAACTGTGCAAACGATCCATACTCATTCACCTGTGCTGCAAATGTGATCGTAGCGGGACCTCGTTCCTCGAACATGAGCCTCGTTTTATCATATTAACCTTTGTTGAATTCCAATCGAGGCCGCGTGCGTTCGCTATCCCGGTTGGATCAGTTCGGTACACTCCGCTGCAGAACTCATGTTATCTTAATACTCTGCTTAACATGCATTGTATCGGACGTCCAGGCCGGCTTTTCATAAGATTTATAGTGCGGATATTAAGTTTATTTAGTCCCTAACAGTCCAGCGAGCTGCCATATCGAGTACTTTTGTTTAATTGTTAACGGAATATTTACTACTTGACTGCGATTTCTAAAGAAATTAAACTTGTCTGTCTATCAATATTTATGTGCAATAAATGTATTATTTCATTTATGTTTACGGGTACATTCACGTGACAGTTTTATTGTGTAAAATTATAAGAAATCATAGAACTCGTATAGATATATCTGTACTTGCCTAGTTATTTTAGCTTTTAAAATTGTTGTAGAATAATTTGGCCTTTTCCTTGCCATTTGCTTGTTTTTGTGGAATATTGTTGTTGTTATCATATTACATGACTGGCATCTCAGCTCTAATTGATGTTATGTAGTAAATACCCCGGGCTGCGAAACCCTAATATCATAGAACGATCTGATTGGCCTTTGACAGGGCGTGCGATTGAAGGGAAGGGACGACGCGGGTTAACTAACGAGTTGCAAACGGCCTTGCGAAGCGTCCTTGCTGGCCGACCACAGAATCCTCTCAGCCATCTCTTTCGCGCCTCAGCGATATCATATATCTATTGCACTCAATCAACACTCACCGCCCTACACCGATTTGCCGAGTGATAAATCGCCTCAAACGACAGCCCTCGCATCGTTTCACAGGACAAGTTACTGGCAATCTTCATTTTTATTTACAATTGAATGCGGGTTCAAATATAGACCTATAAAGTCTATTATTAATACTGCCTCTCGACATCTACCTAAACGATCGTTCAGTTCTATTTTTACACCTTCTTATAATTAAACCTTGATGTACTCCTATACTGAACTATAAGTGTTAACCGGTTAGATTTAATTACAATATAGATCTGTGTACATAATTAATTTTAACGGTTTTCTATCTTTAAATGTGCCATAAATGTTATCCTAACTTACAATTTGCCGACTGCTGAATATTCATAAAGGTAGGCCTAGAGTGCGACAGCGGGCGACCGTGTAGACGCCTAATGAGGGAGGCCCTTTTAGAGACCGGCAGTGTTAGAAAATACCGAATTGTACGCGACCACTCGCGTTTACGTAGTTGATATTCGAAACGCGAGCTTCTGTCCAATTAAAACAGATGCACACTCTTTACACAACCTTCTAGCCGCAAGAGTTAATTAAATTAAATTCACCTTTAATACTTTTCCAGTCACGATAATCTAGTGGTCACCGAACTTTGCTTAAGTAACTGTACTACAGTTAAAAATCGTGAATTTGTTTACAAACGCGACGGTTAAAATCACAGTTGTTCACGTTGTTCAAATTAGCTAATTCCAGATAAAGTCCTACCAATATATTTAGTCATAGGTTTTCTACGACGTTGTATGTGAAACAAAAGTTAAAGAGTTATCCTGATCCCTTAAATAAATGGAGCTATTTGTACGAGTAGGTACTGTCTATTTTTAAACACTTATGAATTTTATTTATTTAAGACATCCTACCCGGCCATGTTCGTGCGATCTAATTTATATCCACTTTATTCTTGCATGTATCACTATTAATAAAAATGAAACCAATTAAAAGAGTTAATTGATGTGCATGTATGGAAATTAGTAGGTTAGTTGGTAAAGATACGCACCACTGTATTGGCGGTTCGAATCGTCTTTTTGCGTCGCACTGCGTGCCTTGTGAGACGATTATTTACGCACTGTTTTATAATGAAACGTCGATGTAGGCTAATCAATGCCTACCTGACATATTGCTTCTTTTGAATCATTCAGAAAAACATTAAAGCCCTTAGTATGACAATTACGTAGTCCAATCTAAACTTAACAAACTTATGAGGCTTTATCGATTAAAACTAGTCTGAAAAAACTTTAAGAACCCTCAATGAAAAAACCTAAAAGGCTTTTATGGCTTCATTATGCGGACGTAATTTATGAGATTGCTTACCTTTAATGCTAGATATTCTCACATGATAATGAATAAATGCAATGTCTCTGACTCAGTCTTTGACTGGTTTACATGTGTGGCCGGATAACCAAAGCAGTTTACATTGTACTTTTTAACATATATTAGTTATAAATATCTGTGACTCTGGAAATAGAATCTGCACTTGACTTATTTTTTTTTCTGTATTTTAAAACTTTGCTTTGTATAAAAATGTAACCACTAACAAAACCTTAGCTGATTCCAATCAATGCGATAGGTTGACAATCAACCAATGTTACAACCAAGTACTAAAGTGTAACTTTAGGTATTAACATTACTCACGTACATTTTAATCTTAAACTATGTGTAAACACTCGCGCCGTAACCTTAAAAGATATGTGACACAGAGATAACGGTTTCTCATTCCGCACCATCCTGACACACATCTCTCACTTCATACCAACATTTATAATATTAAACTTTGATATTTTAACTTACGACCTGTAAATCTGTGTATCTTAATTTTATGTTCTGTATTTTAAGTGTTTCCTCTGCCTGTTTTATTTCATTTATTCGAACCAACGACACTACAAATTAACTTATTATCTATTTTAAAAATGCATGTACCGCTTTGATAAAATAAAAACTTTGTGTCTGCCAATTCCTATGGAAAAAAATAACATCGGTTCACGGTTATAAGAAAGACTTACCATTTATATCTATTTTAGTTTTAAATAAGAGAAGATATTCAAGATGGAACGTTGAATATATTACATGCAAACTGATGATTTAGAAAGCGGGATAAATACGAGTACATAGATAAATGAAACGATTGCATTAAACAGTTAATTGATCTTCAACATGTGCAAATAAATAAACGAATTGCAATTCTACATATCAATACATCTTAACAAGTAATCGAAAGTTGATCGTTGGCGATGTAATTATCCGATGTATACAATCCGCATCGGGGCAGGACATCGGAACTGGAATAGTCTAAGCATCCGATTGTCAATCCAGTCTAGCTGGTAGTCATCAGCATTCGTCGCTAAGTCCGTATGCGTTGCCCCGCGTCCTTATATGAGTGCACGTCTTGGGGTATTCCATTTAAGGCGGCTGTGCGTGTCGCTCTGGATATATAAGCGATAGTCGCGAGCGAATCGACTAAGCGATGCGGCAAATTAAACTACCTCTATAACGTAGGGGCGGAACGCTATCACATCGTCCATATGACATGATGACTCGTATGCACCCGAACCGCACCTGCCTCAATTTACGATCCAATTTGTTAAAGATACGAGTGACGTGAGAAAAAAGCATCAAAGCCAACTCAAATACACTTATAGGACAGTTCTGTAAGATTCAAAAAACACCTTTACTGTTATATTCGTTCTTGGACTATGTCTAAAATAATCTTTTAAGATTTAGGGTAACGATTATATGGCCTTTATTGAACCCGCACTTTCAGGTCACCTCACTAATTAAGACACCATACCTAATTTGTCGTTATCTTTTAAGGACATTTTTAGAAAGTTTGCCCAAATTCAGCACCTCCTATATTCGAAACATTAATGTACGGCCACTGCTCTTTCTCGGAGTTCTGTTATGCGATCGAGGTATTTAAATCTTAATCCTTTAGCATTATAACGTCGGCAAATGCTCATGAATAAACCTGTACTCGTTTATAGGCGCCATTTGATTTACACCTCTACCAAATAATGTTAGCGCTTACTGCCGCTGTTGCACCTATTACAACATTTGAGAACGGTACTTTAATATCGAATATTGCGATGCATGACTTGAATACATAATCATATTATCCAATGGAAGCACGTGAAGCTTAATTGCTACTGACAACTTTATACACAGTAAAACGGAGCGAGTACAGTATTATACTAAAAATTTACTTGTAGAATAATAAATCAACACAATAATCAAAAAACACAACCACGTTATTTAAATATTAGCACATGAACTAACCTCATGATATAATCAGATATTTGAAGCTAATAAAAAATAACACGAAATTAATAACTGTTGTTCAAATCTTTAGAGCAGTTTTTGTTGTAGCCGGGCGTTAGTAGGTTAAGATCGGTAATTACGATAACGTAAGGATACGCATATTAGTAGCAAATTATAATAATTAACACCAAACGCCTAGCGGGCGCCGGAGTACCTCGCCTGCCTGTCACTTTTAATATTAAGTAGAAGTTAACGGTGCTGTAGATTTTTTATTCAATTATCAAAAGGAAATATTTAAAGCTAAATTTACAGTAGTAGCGAGTACTGGTATGCAAATAGCATGTTCGTTTCTCGCAACAACTTTTTTTACATGTAGGCTAGTTCTTAAATAAATTCCACCTGGATATATTTAGCGAAGCAATTTTAGATTGAAATACGAACAAAGTGTGCAAGCTTTTACCAAGTATAAAACAATTAAAAGGTTTTCTTGCGAACTTTGTTGGAACGTTTACTACAAATGCTTGAAAACCTGTTCTCTACCTCTAAACGATAAATGATTTAAAGAAGATAGGGCAATTATTGCATCACGACCACCTGACGATTCTATAATTGTTTTGTGCGGACAGGATTATCAAACTCTTACTTTATTTTTCTTAAAGCTAGAATAATTTACAAGAAAATCATTCTTTACGATTATTGAAAGGTTCTTATGCATATTTTAAAATTCATTTATCTTGTAAAACTTTAAATTATTCAAAAGACCTCATTATTTTCGTATAAAATATTTTAAAGTAAGTAGCAATTTCTTAACTCATATCGCAATTCCATCAGATTGGATAATTAGCACGCGTGTAATGATATACCAATACCTTTCCCATTTTATGAGCCCCACCTTCCCCTTTCACGCAGTAAAAAACCGCAACAGGAGTAATGTATTAATTTGTTAACTGTCGATGAATTCGTAATAAATGAATGATCCTCATGATTATTAAATCATTTAATCTCATTAGAATGATACGGGATTCGCATTTTTTGATAATAAATACATCGTCAGTGAAAAGCCGAGCTTCGATCCAACGACACCGATGATATCACTTTTAGAAGCGTCTCGTCGCTTCAAGATAAAACCAGCTACTTTTTTTATTTTATTCACTGTATATGTAAATTCACAGCTTCAATAACAAATTCATAACGTTGAACATAGTATTTTTTATATTTACCACTACTGTTACTTTATATCGAAGTCGTTCATAGACCGTTATTTCGTAAGACGTCATGAATCTTTCTCAGAATTTTAAATACAAATTGACAAATTCATAGTTCGATCAGTACTACAAGTTACCAACCGAGAATACGATAAAGTTTATATAAATCGAGCTAATGCACGTCGTAAAAACAGAAGCACTTACTGCATTCGATTAAACCTTCGCCATGAAATAGAATGTTAAGTTTATAAAACAAAGCTTCTACAATGAGATATGGAAATGGAGGGAAAACTTATAACGATAATTTGTTCGTGTAGGATGTTTGATATACTTCTACACTTGCTGAACTTTATGCTTGCTTGTCTTAAAGCAACCGGTGGTCTACAAATTTAAATATCAAAAAGTATCTAGGGGTGTTACCCAGAGTACATTCACTACGAAGCGATTCTATGGCGAACGTCAAAAATATATGAAACTGGCAATGACGTTCGTTATCTCGCACGTGACAATCACATGACTTAACGAATATCAAGGTCAGTTTCATACATCTCTGTCGATTCCATCAGCGATATCGCCAATCAAAAATTACTTTTTTTAAATATTCTAGTGATTCCAACTTAAAGGAGGGCTGAATTTATGTTTAAATATTATACTTATTTTAAATTATGAACCTCCATTATTATATTCGCCAGGCCAAGAAAAGTTGAATTTGCATATTAAATTAAATCAGGTAATATCCGATACAGGTTTCTAAAACTGGTTCTGATTTTTATAACAGTAATATTTTAAATATGACAATTTATTATTGTGAATTACTGTTGATAACTCCAGTAAACAATGTAATCTAATTAAAAGTGAATACTGAAGGCAAGAATTATATATTGGTTTTCAAAACCATATTTTTGATTCTCATTATAAATCTATAACGATAAACCTTACAGTCATAATGCATAATGGCACTATTGAAGACTACGTCTTGTTTTTTAACGCACATGAGATGATGCAAAATGATTTTAGTACATCTATATAATAAAATATTTAATACACCTAATAAATTTTTATTTTAATGTAACACGATGAAAGGAAACAAAAGACTACAAGTGTTCCATTAATTAATAATTACGTTTTTTTTTTATTTTACTTTTATTCATTATCAGTGATAGCACCATTATAATATCTGTGTTATTTTTTAAAGTAAAAATGATAATTTACAACGACTTTGAGACTGTCCTCGTTTACGCTAAACTGAAAGTACTCGTATAATAATATATACGAGTACTTTCAGTTAATGAACTTTCGTAAACGTATAATAAACTTTCATAGCTGTCAATAAAATTTAATTTTGTTAATGCATGCGTAAATATCGCAAAATTATACCAAAGACACTGTGTCACCGGACTATTATACCTGAGTGTGGTTGTATTAAGTTATTCTATAAATCGTATAATTCGAAAAAAATATTGATCAAGCTATATTAGGAAGATGAATGAACTATAATAGGGTAAAGCCTATAAATATATTACTTACTAAACTCGGCACGTACTCCCCCACATCGCGCTTCAATAGATAGTGTTACATAAATATTTTACTGGGAGCGCATCAGTCGGGTATTCGGATCGCTAAGCCACAGCTCAATGTTATAAAAAATGCAATTTATTTACTGTATAATAATATAACGATGCAGTACGAGTGACAATACAATTGAATTCAAAATGGTATTGCCAGTCCTTTTACACCTATCGATTGTCTGAAAGGGAGCGTTCTATTTATATTTTTAAACAAGCCTGACTTCTTTTATTCCCCTGACTTCATTTAATGCAAAGAAATATAAAAGTTAAAGGCATTCCTAAACGAGACATGATTCATTTTATATGATTTTCAAACTAATGCAATAAAGACTAAAAGTGTCATAAATATTTGATTAACTTTCTTGTGCATTTTTGTTATTTTATATAGTGAATAGGTATTAGCCTAGAAAATATATGGAGAAATTTGATATGGCCACAGCGGACAGACTGGCATACGTGTATTACCATCGTAGTCATACGCGCAAAGCTGGGAGGGCCGGGATCCATCATTAAGCGTGTTCCGATCGCTCCGATATGAATCATGGTAATGGCAGATTATTTTAGAGACGTCGGCGATACACCCGGGAAATACGCTCCCACCGATTATATAGAACCCGCTGACGTAATTGCACCACTCATTGATACCTCACGAATTGTAATTACACTTTGTTCCAGCGCACCGCCCGCCTATTTTTCTATTGCCGCTTTTTTATACGGTCAAGAGAGGGATGACTCGGCTATTAGTCGCGAAACTCGTTCTGACCGTGACTTTACTCCGTTTTGACCTACTTTAAATTGAATTAAGCGTGAATTTGTTCATGTCATTTTTATAATAATTGTAGTCATTATAATATACAGTTATGATAAATAAATGTGTCAAAGTTTTGTATTTGATCTTTAATTTGCTATTTAATATATGGGTTTTCGAAGACATGACATCAGCTAAATAACAACTTTATCAAAAAACTACATTTTCGCATAAAAAGTTCATTGCTCTTTTATAATGTGCAAATAACTCGTCGTAGTAACTTGTTTAATTCTTTGAATAGTCGTAATTCATTCATATTTAATGTTCTTGCAGTTTCTTCATAGAACTCGTACTACAGTAGTTTTTTAGAAATAAACTACTACTAATTTTGACTTAAGTTTAATGATAGTTCAAGTCTTTTTGACATTAATTTTTATTTGTATTTCCATTACATAAACGAATAAGTTTAGACCACCTAAGTAATGTAACTAAACAACTTTAACAATTTTGATTCTCTAATTATGGTAATTTTGGTATTTTGTCCATATTGATTTTTGATTTCCTAGAACTTTGTATGTATATCGTGACCCACAAACGAATCTGTATGATATTGATAGCAGCGACAAATTGATTTGTGAAATTAAAATCAAATATGTACTTTAAAATTAACTTTCGAATCAACTGTATGATAAATTATACATTATTAACCTAAATGTAAAAAGTCTAATGTATGAAATATTTTACATTAATACAGACTCAAGCATCAAATGTAAAAGAACCAACTTATCAACTTTAATGTTTATTACTTCTAAATGTCCGATTTGTATAAGTGAACAAGCGGGTATTGGAGAAAGTGTGCAAATAGCATCATTTAAAAAATAACTTGTGTAGTTGTTTTATGCTAAATAGCATAAAGATAAACAGCAATCGTTTTACCCCGATTAAGTTACAAGTATCATTTAATCCATGTCCTTTCTTCCATAATTACTTTACTCAACAAATCCTAAGAAACATTGTCCACTTGTCATATGCATAGAAACTAGCCAGATTCAATTTTAACACAATTGTTAAATCTTATAGATAATAAAATTCTACTAAACCAAGTATTAAGGTTGTGGACGACGCTTGCTTTCCGAAATAATCTTTTAATTGATATTTCACGACTGCCATGTAAGGTTCAATTAGGAGATGCATTCCTTCCAATTAAACTTTACATTTCACGACTTCAGTCTTAGATCGTACGAGTACGCCTTCCATCGTATGTCGACCTATAGACGGGTATATTAATGCGATGTAATTTCAAATAAATATATTATACTGTTAATAATTATGGAAGTGTGTACCCAAAAATGAATTCACATTTTCTCTATTTTTATAGTTTAAATTAATCGCTGCTAAATACAAGGGTCATCGACTTACGATACGATAGTATTGCTTCATTAAAATTTTAATAAGGCATAAATGTTCACTACATCAAAGTTACTATAGTAACGAGTGTAATAATCAAACAAGACACCAACTTATGAATAAATTGTTAGACCTTTTGTATATTTATTATGTTAGAACTGATTAAAACCAGCGGGCAGACACCCACCAGTCGCCTTTCAATACACTAACTATTATGGTTTTTTCCTAAAATATTTCCACTCGATAAAGTACTTTCGCCCACACATAATTCCTTTCATGATCTTTGGCACACTTTAACAAAATTAGTATTGTGATTTAAAAAGTAAACTCTCACGGCCTTATTGACCTAATAGGTTGATTAATGTTCGATATGTTTGTTATGAACCCACTTTATTGATAGAATCGACTAAAACATGCCATAGATAGTGAACACATGTTTTAATGCCTAAGAGTGCTGGTGTTGGTATCAATCTTATCGCACTTTTACAAAAGCGAACTACTTTTCGTACATGTATCTGAGTTATTATTCAAATAGGAAGTGGTAAAATAGTTCTTAAATGAGTATTTTCCCACTTTTCGAAATATTGTCAGAAAGAAGCATATTTGCGAAAGCTATCTCCTCAAACATTAATCTTAGCAAGAACGCTATCAAGGTGAAAGCAAATATATGTCAATATTCATTGCTGTGAACGACAATATTTATTTACAAACCGTCTTACTGCCATTTTATAGACATTTTCGCTATCTAATAGGAACCTACGTCTAATTTGATTACCGCCTATGAAGTCGACGCTTGCGGATTATTCATTTATAGCTTCGAAACATCATTTGCAAAACGGCACGAGTCTGTTATCAGACGCATATACTATTATGTACCGGGAGACCTTCAGGCCACTTAGCTCTATACGGCCGCTTTATTGCCGTTGATATCGAGTGTGTTACTGTAAATCGGATTGTCGTGCGCGGTTTCGTAAGATAGGTATCATTGAAAAATATGTGTCCGACCGTTACACGTCTAGAAATAATACGGTCGTGTGAATTGGCCGCTACGTCGATAACCTATCGCCGGGCCTTTCGGCATTATCGTGCCTAATCAGGTTCGCACGAGGCGCGGTGGCTAAATCATTCGATTATTGATTTTCGATGTCGCGGTCGTGATCGGGCGCGGGTCTTCAACGTTCGGCATGACAGGCCCGGCTATTGTCGGCCGGCGCATCGCGACGCGCGCTCGTTCTTTTGATTAAACGCTTTTAATTCCAACAATATCATTTCGCCTGTCGAATTCAATCTTCTCTCGCCGGCCTCCGGTCGCGTGTCATACTCCCGACCGCTTGCCTGACAGATTCGCTTGACCTCACATTTTTTCTCTTCAAATTATTCGCGATTTGTTGTTGTCCCGTTTTATTTTCAGAGTTCACAAACATTGTTCGTGTCACGAGGTCTTAATTGGATATTATGGCTTACAATGTTATATTATTTTTGTGGTCGTTAATCATTCGCATAATTATTGGTGACGATTATTCGAATTTTATATTATACTCTTGCGACTGACCCTAATAGGGTGCACGAAGCTCAAAAATTGTCAAGTTTTCAATCCTCCATTACACGTGAATTCATCTACCGAAACACCTCATCGATCATATTATGTGGTACAAAACTTAAATAAATCATCCAAAGAAGTAATTAAGGGTTGTAAGCATACTTTGTTTTATTATAGACCGTTAGTAATACGCCTATGGTCTTTAACGGGGACTACCAGTGGCTTTGTCTGTAGGTACGCAAACGATAGCAAACAATCTTCGCGTTGTCAATTTTAACAACCGGTATTCGTTATTTTCAATTACTCACACATTAAGATTACTCGTGCAACTGGCCAGCGCGGTGTGTAATTATCAATAATTGACGTTGATGTATTTACAACTTAAGCTTCCAAAATAGATTTACAGAACACCGAGGAGTTCAATTAAAAAACTAATTTAAATACACTGACAGTGGTTTCCGTAGTTGGCGCTTACATTAAATTAAAAGCTTAATATCGGCAATACATTAAAAAATTATTTTGCTCTAATTAAATTATAAGGAACAGTAACAGTTGTGGTTATTGCATCCGAAAGTTGTAAAATGTAATACTTTTCTCTGTCAAGTCTGTTAAGTCCATTTGGTGGCCTATTATCTAAGTTTAACTTCCAATGTTAAAAATTAAACTCTATAGCACTTCTTAATAAAGGTGAAAGACACAGCGGAAGCCATTGGTAGTTAGATAGTGGGGGATTCCTTAACACATTTGCATCAAAAATAGGGTGTGCACGCTCCGGTGCAGTCTGGCGTTTCTCACGGCGCCCGCGGCCGCGCTGCCTCCGTCCGCTTCCGCCAATATAACACCAGGCCCACTGCACGTCTCTCAATGATCTTTTTATTGATCTCGTATCGATTGTCCTTAATGAGATTACCTCATCACGACTTCACTTTTCTCCAAGAATTGAGACTCTACATACACCATCATACTCTTTATTCAGGAAAGTTACAATTAACATTCCTTAAATACAACTTAATTATAAAGATAAAAAAGGCGCAAAACATTTCATGAAAATCAATTGCAATTAGGTACCTACTGTGTATATACATATATAGTATAGGTAAGTACTATAACCGGTTTATGAGTGCCTACACCTTAATCGATTAAATCACTCACATTTAATAATTAACACGTTCCCGATAATCGTTTCGTAATGCGCTATAAATCTACGTGTGTTGGCATTTCATAATAACATACATCGATATAAACAAGCGATTTAACTTCATAATTATATACAAATTGGAACCTCGAGATCATAAACGGGCCCCGTGTTCGGCGATCATTTTTCACTATTAAAAAATACGTCCAGCCGTCCGTCCGCAGGCTAGGTATTAATTTTACTTCGGTAACGGGAGATTTGGTATGTTGATGTACGCATGAAATATGTAGATAAGTTGTCTTCATTCAATATTTCATAACACACTCATCTTGGGAAACAAGTTATAATTACAAGAGTATTATTAAAAACAAGGGTTCGTTTTTTTTGTATATTATTTTTTATTCAAATTAGAAATTCATCAGAAAGATCACTAGGTTTATCTACTGCAATAGTCAAACGTTATTTATGACTAAAATACAATCTAACTTGGGGATATGCTAATCCACATAAAGTTAAAATTAAACGACAAAGTAAAGTACGATATATGTCATTTATTTTAATCTTTATCTGCCTTCAAAGTCACTGATGTTCTTTTCGATTTGAAGATCATATAAATGACTTGATACGCAGGTGTCGTAATAAGACTGCAATGTGAACATGTGCTCCAGTCTCATGCACCGCTAACTTAACTTAATGATAAATAAGAATTATCATTAATGACCATCGTTACTTAACTTTCAATTACAAACTGGTAATTAGTTCCGCGTTTCTTAACTAACTTGTATGTTTTCTTTCATACAATCTACGTCTTTAAATTTTAACAATTAATAAAAGCAATTTAAAGGTCAAAAGCCTTATACGTTTAAGTACCACAATTAAATTTTAAGTCAGTTACGCAAGGGCCGCGGGTCGAATACAACAGCGAACTTTTAACAGAAAATAAGTTCATAGTAATTATTTTCTGGCCTATCTTCTCTGTCCTTTATTTGCGGTGAAAACACAATTGTTATTTTTAAACTATAAACAACAAAAAAATCATATCTACAATTCTGGCTACAGTCTTCTTTCCGTAAGATTAATGTCAGGGCAATTGCTTGTGAAATATAACCGTTTAAGTATCAACCGTTTTGTTGGGTAAATAGGTAATATGGATACACTTCATCGGAGAGCGTGCAAGTAACGAGATTATACAATGAACTTATACGCGTATTAGCTTTTTACTAACAGCTTTGTTGCGCCTATCTCATGACCTTTAAACGTCTAGATGTGGATTCTAAGTTCTTGTTGTCATTGTCTATAACGCTATAATGTATGTACCTCTTTTGATAAACTGCTTCATTAATACTACAAGCTGAGATCGAAAACCCCGCATTATTTATTTTATATCTAGTAGAGTGTGCCTGCATTCACACGAACGATTATTCAACTTCGGCGTTGGCGCTATTTTAACATTCTCTCTTTTTTATATTAAAAAGTGGCAAACGAGCAAGCGGTCACCTTGATTCACTGAAATAGCGAAGCGACCGCTGCCCATGGGCATCTCCAATTGCAGATGTGTTGCCTACCCTTAATCTGCGGAGGAGCAGACGCACATCAAGAGGATAATTCCCCTTTCTATACGTCCCCTCCCCTGCCAAATCCACTTCCCCTAATAATATCGGTATAAAATCACTCTTGTTTCCTTCGTCCAGCGCTCAAAATACAACGCTACGAAACTAAAAAGCGTCCCGATTTAAAAGAGCCGCAGTATGAACAGATACATTCATTAGATCTATTTCAGAGCATTTTTAGCGCACGTTGAAAAAGCGCTCGGGTAGATATACTTCGCGTGTTATAATCAATTTTTTATCTCAACTAAGCAGATTTCCGCACAGCCGGCGACCACGTGATAAATCAGAGTTTAAAATCGCAATTAGCGTTTTAATTGGCGCCGGCAACGGAACTCGAGTTGTTCATGTCGTTCAAACGTATGCGTTAGGACATTGACCATTGCCGGGACGATAAATTATTCTTCCTTCTTATTAGTTAAAATAACCAGAAGTGAAGGCAGACTTAAACGGATTTCCATACTGCGTAACCTGAACATACCCGCATTAGCAGATTCTTTATCGTTAATCATCAGTTCTATTTGTAAAAGTCCATTGCTGAGCAGGATGCTTGATTTTATTTGATTTTAGGAACAGTACACGACTCTGCGAGCCAGTGTTCGCTAATAAAGCTATGCTCTGATTTCGGTTAGGCTTTTCCCATTCGGATAGCATATATGTCCTGACAACGAATTAATTATTTACATCGTGCTTGTCACAAGACAATAAACATATCTTGTTATGAAGACATCCATTACTACTTCGAGTACAAGTCAACAAGACTTAAGATTAAGCGATGTTATTACCATATATGGACATCCATTCAAAGTTAATATTCGTATTAAAAGTAGAAAAATAAATAAAAAAATGCAATACATCAGGCTATAGCTCGAATACATACTATAATTTCTAGGTAATTGATACTAAATGGAGATCTAACGAGCTGTAAAAGTTATCATCCTGCATTTTGTTTAGTTTAAAAATAGCATAAAAAAGTAAAAATAGCCTGATATGTTCATTTAACAGGTATGTTAATATGAAAGTGCGTTCTTTTACTATTTTAGTCCTATTAACTTTTTCAATGAATAATTCATAACTTAAGGGCAACTTTGACAGCCGCTTATTTCTTTATTTTATTTGAGTTGTCTGGCTGCGTTAACGGTACTTTTAATTTAATTGTTTTATGAAACCTATTATTATCTGGATTATCGAAACTTATTTTATCCTGAAGTTATATTGTAATATGTTTCTGTTTCAATATTGAAGCTATTTTGGTTCATTTAATTATTTGATAGACCTCGTAGAAGTTTTATTTTCAATCTCCTGGCTTGCTTAATTAATTTATACGAGTACACTTTTCTTTGTAAAAGGGCTACGCTAAAGTAAAATAAAAACATTGCATTGTAAGAACATAGGTTTGTAGCAGTAGCCAGCAGGCCAGTATTAACATGTCATCTTGTCATTGCAGGCTATAACGCATTGAATAATATCCCTCCTTATTGATTTTGCACATTAAAACATGTGCGTGCGATAAAATCAACATGTAGGCCATAAAATTACAACCGATTATTGGTATTTTAGCTTAGTCATACGTTGTAATTTAGACTCATTACGAGCAACATTATTTATGTAGGTACTAGACTTCGTCTAGTCATTAAATTTTTGCTCAATAACAATATAAAGATAATCATCTTCGTTATTATTTAATTTGTTTTTGTATGACATCTCAATATAATTGAAGTTTAGTTAAAACAGAAAATGTTTTAATAGACATCAAATTATTGGAAAAGTAAAATGTTGTCGCGTTATTATTAGATTCTGGGTCAATTTCTAGAGAATTTTTACAAAGCAAAGCACTGCAATTTAAAATGATACTTAAATAAAACTTAATAAATTATTAGGCGTCATTAGAGTAGATATCTCTGATCGCGAATTAACCGGTGTCTGCAATATGGTTCTATTGTTTTACAATCGTGTCGCGCGATCTAACGCCCGTACCAACGTGGCTCACACGCAACGTTGTCGAGCGACGGTATCGTGGTAGCGGGCACGCGAAACGCTCCCAACTGCCCTGTTATTCCATGAAGTCGTACAAATCCGTTTGACCGTGCCGGTTGGCATTGAACCCGCGTTAGCCGCGCGCCAGCCCCCGCTAATGCCACCTAACCGTAACGACACATTGTGGGCCACTTCAGTTATTCTCGTTCTGTTAGTTGTCAGCTGCGCGCTCGGCGCTTAGCGTTCGCACGTAAGTCACGGTCAACGTAATATGCGTTTTTAATTTACATACCGCAAGTGTAAATTATACCCAGATGCAATGTCGGCTTACCTACATGCTCTACGTTCTTACTAAAAGTCTTGAAATTCTCGACACTTGTCTTAATTGTTACAGCTACATTTATTCTAGAAAATGAGCAAGGGGCGAGTAATGGTAGTACAACACATTACGTACCACTTTTTATGAGGGATTGGAGTAGAGTAAAAGAAGAGCTTAAAGCTCTAAACAATTTCATTTCACATTCTTAAAGAAAATCGTGCTGCTCAGCTAGTAAATTTTTATTCATAATTCAGTAAAACAACATAAATTAAAAATACTAATTCTGTTCTGGCAAAGATAGTATAAATGTACATTTATAGACCAGTGCAATAAATACTAGTCTAAAGGCAAATCTCTGTAGACTCAGTACGAGCGAGCGACGAGGCCGAGCAGCGACAGCAAATCATCTCGACGGACTGTCCCACAGCGTCACGTTTTACTGCTACGACTGCACTAAATATCAATACTGTTGCGGCGCGCTGCAGGGTCATGCTAACTCAGTCACGGCAATAAATGTCCTATAACTGTTTTCGTAATCGTATTGTTGTTGCGATACGTCAAGTTTCTGTTACATTATCTCCGGCTACAGTTACTTATTCAGGTTTATTGTGGCACGCAGGCGCAAGTTTGGGCGGCGGCGGCGGCGGCACGCTGAACAGATTTAACTTTAATCACGAGTATTTATTACCGTTAATGTCATAATAATAACATTCTATTGATACATTAAGCATCATTAATTTTTTAGTAGCAATAAAAACAATCCCCTATTTAAATTACACTTAAATCACGTGCGAAGAGAGAGCCCGAACGTTATTTTGCTCTCAATTTAGTGAGAGAATTAGTTACTTAAGTGGCAAGATCATTTTCTGGCCACTTACCAAATTACATGAAGTTCATTGCACCGCGAGTTTTGTATCAAATTATGGGTTCACACGTCTAATGTTATCACTTCGCCTGTAATCGTGACCGCAGCACCTAATTACCTTCTAGATGGATGCATGCAGGAATTTGTTATATTTATACCGTTACGTTTCGTCTTAATTTCCGTGTGCCAAATGCGACCTGGCAATACTGCGTTTTTTTATTTTATTTGTATAATCAAGACTTATCTTTTCTGTAGTCTTAAGTATTGTTAACCGTTACAAACATGAGAATTCTTTAGGGGTAAGGTTACTTTCCTGAAAAAAAGTGTACTTATTAAAGTTGTAGTTCAACTTATGAACAAAAAGATCTTACTTATGGCATTTCTTGTAAGAATTATTTGCCGTAGGGTCTAGTTGCGTTACGAGCAATTGAACCCTTGGCCAGATGTTAATAATGAATAATATAAAAATTATACCTTTTAATGTTCATTCGTTTTTAATAAATGTGAAAGTGCCCTAAGGCGTACACAACGCCCTATCATTGTTCTTATCGATTTATTTTAATCTTATATTGTTTATTATTATTTTATTTCATTGATTGTTATTTAGGAGTACTTGTACTCGTATTTAATGTCTGCACGAAGCTCAGCTGAGACATGAAGTATCCACCTGTGTACATTTCGTGTTCTCGACTCGTGTATTTGCATAAACCTCACTACTTTGTCTTTTTGATGCGGCATGGTAAGGCCTTCCATCCATCGCTACATTCAATGTGCCGTTCGATATAAATCTTGGTTAGAAAGCGACCAAGCTTACAATATAAATTCAATAAATAATATTTCACGAATAAGCTTCGGTTTTATTTTTTCTGGCTCCTCCTATTAACAATAATGAAAACAATATTGTACCTGTACCTTATCCTAACTAATTTGAATTGAATTTAATATTGCATGATGACCGCTTTCAAGCTGTTAGTTAGATACAATATCCCACTTAACCTTAAACTTTTTTTAAAGGTTAAAAATCATAATCCGTAGATTATATTTGTACTTATGTTGTTTCAACTTTATTTCTGCCGCGACAAAGGCGCATAATTCTCACGTAGGTAGAACAATCCTATAAACCACACTAATTCGACTAGAAAAAACCTCATATTCTCATGTGTAATTCACCATAAATTACAGAGCACAGTGCGCGGAGTCCAATTATATTAGTCATGTTTGATGGCATTGTCCGCGAAGTGCAAGACGGAGTCAAATACCCCGGCCTGTAGCGAGACAGAATCGTCCACTCTCATCCTCTTGCGGTACATGAATTCATTTTTTCTACACACAGCGCGGCGCACGCTATACTTTAAAATATCAAATTATTTTCACAATACATCATCATTATGTCCTAACGGTTGTATCAATTAATTTGATTAAATCGAGTAGGTTTCGCGGTCGATCACGTCCGGAGCGCGGCATACACTGCTCGCCCACCGGTGCCGGTTGCGGTCGTCTCTCCGTAGGCAGGTATACCGTCAGACGTATTTACATTTATACGGTCCGCAACAAAATATAACGCTGTAAATATTTCACCGCGCCCGCCGTATAACTATTTGCGTCGGGCGGCGCGCACCGCGCAACATAGATTAAGCACACAATTCTATTATTTATTTTGATTTTCTTTACTTTACAAATGTTCTACGCTTAGACTCGAAATATTAGCAAATAGACGAACAATGTCTACTTAATATCTTTCAAGGGAATAAATGGTTTCTTTCATGGAAGCTTTTTGCTTCAACTCGCTTTCTACGGTGCATGGTTTTAATAACCCGTTGTACATCACGTTTGTACCTTTTAAAGTCGAGTTGTGTTAATTAAAGGTGTGGGGAGCGTTATAAAGCGCGATGTCGACTGTCGAGGATGAGCGAAACGCTCGCGGCCTGTCTACACCAGTAATTATGGACTTTTGGTATGCTTTTGTTTATTGGCTCTGTGCTCAACGCTGCGTTACATTCTACTATGGTTATAATTTATGAAACCTTAATTTATTTTTATTGCGGATTAAATACGTGCGGAACGAACATATCATAGGTTCCTTCTTTAACCTTTCCATTGATTTTTAAAAATAAGAATAATGAAATATATTCTACGAGTTAACAAGAGAAATATTAAGCATTACTAATACTGCAGCGCAAATTTCGTCACACCGTTAATGCGTGTACGACATCTAAACTAATAGTCGATGTCAATGTTATCGACAACTTTACTGCTGATTATCTTCCGATCGATGCCGAGTATTCCGGCACTTGCGATCCGCTGAGTCGACTTGACAGCCATTTAACTGATACGCTTATTGTATGTGATTGTGGTATCGGGCGTCACTTGGCCGCTGTATCGGTGGACATTAGTATTATCTGGAGAACGTCGCGCGTCATGCTTGCGACCGGGGCCACACTCGCGGAAGCCGGCGCATGCAAAGACCCCGATAGACCATATCTCGTCTTTGAATGTTTCAAATATAATAGCTGTATTTTGATTCATCGATGTTTACCTTTTCATTGCATGTCCATAGACACTGGGGATAAATAAGGAATTACTATAAACCACATTTTAATATCATAAGCCTCAAAACAACATAATTTATTCTTGCAACTACTCTTCATCTGTACATAGTAATAATTTCCACGAATCAATCGGAATTTTTTTTTTCAGTTTGGTTATTATTAAGGTTAGTTTTCCGTCAATTAAATAAATGTATGTCTCACATGCAAAACCGTCTTGTATACAAAGTAGACAATAATGGAGACAATGTTCGTCTGCGACGACTATTTGTCTTGTAGAGTTAATGACTAATGGATTGGACGCACTGTGTACATTTGAATACGGCAACGACACAAACGCGGAACTCATACCGTTTATACCGTGGGGATGTCTAGACGAAAATGTATTAACCGAATAATGTATTTAGATTTTTCCATTTTTTTTATTCAAGAATTAAGTTCATTTGACAACGTATTATAAATTTAATATTTTTTATAAAACCACAATCACATTGTGATTGGTATAATATGACGGATTCAAAACGGTCAACTATTTTTGTATGGGCAATCATAAGTTTTGGTGACACTCATTAGGAATGGTATAACAAAAACGTATTCACAAAAAAAAAAGTTTGCAATTAACCTACAATAATTTATTTTATATGTATTACCGATTCGTAACACAGTCGTCTTTAAATGTGATTACAAAATAGCAATCATTAGGTAGGTGAGATAGGATCTTCTTCTTTGTCTCTTACTTTCCCATTATTTTGTAGTCGGGATTTCTCACAAGACAATCTGTTTCGGCTTGTCAGTTCCGACATTTAGGCATTACTGGATATAATGATAAACCAAATAACTTATTTAGTATGCTTAAGACAAGAATATAATATGATGTTTTGTTAAATTTATTTCACTGTAATACAGTTGTAGCTCACCGGTCGCGTACAAAGCATCTCTTAATTCAAACAGTATTTCTTCGGAATAATTTCATCGTTGTAATATGACCATAAAGAAAGCACACGCATTTGTATGCGACGCGAAATTTATTGTATACGGAATAGTATTTAACATAAAACGGAATGGAGATACGTTATAAATATTTAGTTTGGTATTTGAATTACGCTCGTGGGGGGATACGTCTGTTATTTTTCAATGTCAAAAGTACGTATCTTCGTGGTCTAGATGTATGTCTTATGTTTAGTCATAAGAATTACCCGAGCCTTTAGACGGAGCGTCTACAAAATGTCCAACGGCATAGTCGTCTGTCAGAAACCACCTGCATCGCCTTGCTTTATCATTTCTATATTGCCATTTAAAATGTTTATATTTTATTGCAAGTGATAGCAAAAAAAAGACGAGATATTTTATGAGTGTTTTCGAAGAAATTTAAATACGTTTTGTTACCTCTAACCCTTTGATATAAATTACGTAATTAAGATTCAATTCCTAACATTTTTTATATTATGGATAAGGAGAGGGAAAGCTATCTCTTCCTTTTGCCACATATTATAAATGATAAACTTTGTACAAGCTTTAAAAAATTCAACTCATTGCTTTTTATATCCAACTAAAACTCATTCTCGATCCTCGGCAAAGAAGTGCCGAAGAGTATTAAAGATAATTTCAAATAGTTATAGTTATGTTCGCCATAAGATTAATATTGTAAGATAAAGTAATTGATATTCGAGTTGTGTGCACCTTTCGTTCACCACCAACGTTGTCGGAAATCATGTTAGCAGTGAACGCCGGGCTGTAAACATAGGCATTACATATGATTGTCAGTCCTTAGACTGGGGAGAAATCTCCATAAATTGCGATGTCTCCGCATCAATATTCATCTTACTACATTGTCATGTTTACGCATACATACAGTACATCACTATGAACACATATTTATGGGAAACAAAAATTCCGATATGTATCCAGTTAACATAAAAGAAAGGTAACTTTGTCACATTTTTTTCAAACCTGTAAGATTGTAGATTGGACCTGTATAACTCTTGTTAAAAAGCCTATTTTTAAAAGAAAATAGAATGTCTTGCGGATTAAACAATAACTCTTAAACCTAACTACTAGCTGGAGAAACTAGAATCATTTATTTGCGCAAAACAGTGGGCCGAGCTTCTCATTAGCACCTGCAGGCACGATTACCCTGTCCTCTACCAATTACAATGAATCGATCCGTAAAAGAATTACACACTAATCGTTCGTATCGTAGTACGGAAGCGACTTGCATCGCCACACTCGCAGTCATCGGCTATTAAACGACCGTATTAATTATCAACAGTTAGGTCGGTAGGCTGGTACTGGTACTGGCCGCGACACATCGCCATAACTCATGAGCCCCCCGGCTATATCATTGATGCTCACTGAGCTATGCGGCGTTGCTTTACTTTATGTTTTCATTGCACGAAAACTTTTCTTTTCTTACACATTTATTTTAACCATGTACGTTAGGTGATGGATTTCTTTTTGTAAACTTCTCAGTAAGTAAATTTCTCAGAATATATCTACAATTGCTTCAATTGTAAAGCTGTAAGTCTCACTGCTATTTTTCTTTTCGCATAATTAATCTAATTATCATAGGTACTTTAGGTCTATTGGCTATTTTTAGGAAAGGAGTAGGTATTCTCTACGATTCCATTCGTTGAGCTGAGAAAAAGCAATTAGATTTAGATTGAACAGTTTCTTAAGCGCTAAAAATAAAAATACTAATTTCCGGAAGGTTACAAGCGAACTCGTCACGGATTGATTGGCTCGCATTACATGCAATATATTTCTAACTAGCATTTCCTAGGCACCATTTCTCCGGAGGGGCAATCAAGGCTTACGACTGTACGCCAACACTTTTATTACGACCGGCGCAATAGACCTGAGCGCAAATCGCACATTTAAATATTTCAGATCTAATTACGCTGTTAAAGTTAGACGTTTATTTTATAACTTGAATTTATAGTACATCCTGTAAAATCGATGATCACTATAAATATTAAAAATCCCCTAAGGACTATGTACCAGCAATTATAATAATTATTATCGAGTAGGTACAGTGTTGCAGCAAATCACAAGTGTGTTAACAAGGAATAACCTATGAGTGTAATTATTCTGGTTATATAAAACTATAGCTGTCTTCAAGCTACATATTACTATCTAAATTTTATTGCCTATCCGATATAACATTTGACTATAGAGCGTACAATAATCAATAGACCGTTAATAAATCAATGATTTTCATTTATTGATGTTGTTTCGGAACACACTCGTAGTCACTGTGTGCAGCAGACTATAAAGTACTAAAGCGTACAAACAAATAAATCTCAGCACCCTTAACGTCACGCAAACGCATCTGCGGCCACATTAGTGGAGTGCGAGTCGCGCTACGCAGCGTCGGAGAGACAGTAAAGGCCGATTGTGGCGGTCGATCTCTCACACGATAGCTGCCGCGACGCCGGATGCCGCGATAGCGTCGCCGTCGCCGTCGCCCAGCCTCCCAGACGGCCCTAATTGCAACACTATCGTACAAATATCCCGCGGATGTGCACGCCAACCCGCCAACCCGCCAGCCCGCGCGCTATGCATTGTCTCGGATTCTTCCGCCTGCCTCGCTCCTTATCGAAATCTAACGCAATTTTATTTTCAGCGCTAGTTTAATTTGTTGTCATCTTTCAAAGTAAAGTACAATAAAAGTACACAATTGGTTTTCAGTGTACATAAAACTAATTTTGTTTTAATTGGGGCATTATATTTTCTTATTCATCGTAGTCTTTTTGTTACCAATGTTTAAAGTCTTGGTGATAATTTATAAATTACCATAAACAAGAGTTTCAACAGTTTTTTTTATTCCACGAATAAAACAAACAAGTATCAGTTTCACATTTTTAATGTAAAAAAATAACCACAGCGGCTTCATACTTTACCACACAGCAAAAACTGTGTGGCTACCATCAGGGGAATTAGAGTCTTATCTTTTTACATTGGAGTTGAAATAATTAGGTGCGTGCGTGTAAGAATACTATCTCGACCACCCAAGTGGACAATCGCCAGACGAACCACAGACCCAAAAAAACAACCATAGTAAAAAAAATCAATCGGTTAAAAGCTAATAACAACTATTGAGTTTTTCAATCAAGTTTATGATGTAATAAAATATGATTACTGATTTCCCGCAAGGTTTAGTCTTCAATAGTTTGGTGGAGCATTGAGAAATCCCATTCAAACTGAGCCTTTGATAGTTTTATCATTTGAAATAGTTTTATTTCATTTATAAAGGTTTAGTTACGACGTTAAATGTATGATTCTGTAATTTATTAGTGTCAACAGAGAAGCCGGCACTATTGCGATATCATGTTACATCACCTTTCCTCTTAGCACCGGCGTAGTTCTAAGTCTCGACAGATTTAAGAGTCCTTTTATTTTGCACGAGGCTCCACGGGGGATGCCATTAAAGTGGGCAGTAACCGCTTATCAAGAAAATTACCAGAGCGACGTGATGATACGGCCAGTGCTTGCTTAATTTGTATTATCGTGTGTGACAACGCGCTTTACGACTTTCCACTGTGAGATCTCCTCAAATAAATTGTCTTTCCACTTTCATCGCTGTCCGCCTCAAAGTATCTATAATTTACAATGATAATAAAGATTTTAGTACAACTTACTGTGTATAACTTTATCTTTATGAAAAAGAAAGTCTGACGGCTATTTATCGCGTGGGGTGGTCAGAGATAAATAACATTTCTTTTTGCAAACCTTCGTTTGATGAGATGAAAAAGCTTGCATGTTAAATTCACTACCTTCTTCGTTTTTTGCCACTTCCGATAAAGTCCCAGACGTCCCAGATAAACATTCGTGGCATGAGAATTAATTAATATGTTTTTACTCCACATTAAGCTCTTCCTTTGGGAAAGATTTTTCTAAGATACACAACGGCAAAGCTTCATTTCTTTTAATAAACCAAAGAAACTGGAAATTAACAACCGTGACGACTTAAGATATAATTATTAGATAGTCACGGTTAAATATTTCGCAAACAGATTGTTAAGCATCAGAAGTTGATTTTAGATCAACATCATGAAAAATATAAGTTGAATAAATATCTTTCAGCAGGCGATTAGACGGACTCTAATGTTAGTTATGTGTCAAATAGTGGCTTCGATTACCGGCTTATATGCTTGCTTAGTCATATTGTAGTCAACATCATATCGACCTGTTAAAAGGCGTGGGTTGGGCTATACTGAGAGCTGATATAGATTAGGCTCCAAAAATTTCCATGCCGAAGATACAAAGAAAAGAAATTGCATGTAAAGATAAGTTCTAACTGACAATCGTAAATATTTAACTTGACAATGATATATTAGGTAATTATAAATAGCCGGTCAATTATGTATCGATGATAAAGAGCCTCCCTCTGACATGAGAATAAGCTCATTATATACAGTTAGAGATCTAAAGAGACGGGCGTGGTTTGCGACAAAAAGTATGATGAATTATTGACAAGACGAAAAGATTTTATAGTTTGTCCATCGCCCCTATGGTTATTGCCCTATACTTCGACCTCAGTGTTGTCGAACTTCCTTATCAGTCAATGATCGTCTCATTTATTATCCTTATGCAACGATTTGTTTTTTATTATCTATGTTCTAAGTTCGATGCCAGATAAAATGTCATTTAAACAAGGTATTGTATATTTTTTTTTCATCAATCCGTCGGGTATTTAATTGTTGTTTCCTGTCTAGTTAGTCCATGTAATTTTTTTACCAGATATTTTAGAAAATATAACATAAAAAAATCATGCAATTTAATCTACCGTAGAAATAATAGCTTGCGTGTTGTTCTTCTCTTCTATGTATCGATTCATAGGGTTTTAAAAGCGGTCGCCACACGGTCTGATACCTAATCTAAAATTCTCGAAGGTGCCGCTGGCTATCGTTTTGTAACAAAATGGTCCTTCCTTTTATTTTTGCATGCGTGCACTTTGTACGACCGAGGCGGCGTACACAATAAAACTGGCGTGACACCAACTTGCCAGACTAGATAAACATAAATCTGTGCAAACTCTGTTAACTTTGACGATACAATCGTGGGAAGAGAGACGTTAAACTGCCACATAATTGTTTGAGGTTGTGAATGGTAAGGGAATGCGCGACGTCAACTCGCCAAGTACTTACTAAGAAACGGCTGTCTTTGACCAGGCGAGTGTTATATATTTATTTTAATGTATCCTCGTAGGATAATGTACCAAGGCTTAAAGGGTTTTTTGCTTAGGTTATGTTTCGTTTTATTAAATTCTAATGTTTCTAGTACAGGAACGCTTTGTTTAATTTAACGATCACATTGCGTATTCACTTTAAATTAGCAATTGGAAAAAAAATATTGCTATTTAATTGATTTTATATGTTTATGATAAAATTTTTGTTTATCAGACAAGTAAAATGGATTGGATTTGAAATAAATTAATTTAAATATTAATTAAACTTAATTTTCAACAAAGAAATCTCATAATTTATCCGATAGTGTAACACTAGGACGTTTTGTATGACAAATCTAGTAAGATAAGACGTAAGAGGTAATTGCATATAGCGGTCACGATTTTAAGCCTGTGATCATGCCATCCGTCAGCCGACAACCGTGAAAAAAATATATTAGTGTTTAAATATAACATTCAATTTTACAATCTCAACAAACATCAGCGATCACTGACCGATCATAATTATGTTCGTATTTAAATAAAGCAATATTTAAGTACGAGTAAGAAACTTTCGTTAAATTAAATTACTTGTGACGATAAATATGATTTAATTATAAATGGAATATAAACTACAATATATATTGAAACAATACATTCTGAGTTTCCGATAGTCTTACGTTAAGTTACAAAACATGCAATTTAATATATTTCAATATTAATTGATGTTAGTAATATCCGTAACAAGTTCCATAGGATGTATTACAATATTGAAACCAATTTACAATATAGTAGCAAGAGAATATTTATAACAGTTAATAATTAACATGTTCGTAAAACAGTGAAAGCTTGTAAGCAATAAATGCAGGTTAATAACAATCTTCCTTTTAACTGGACCTAGGGCTGCCACCTCTTTGATTTGACCTCGATGCAGCGAGCTAACATGCTCATATTCGGTCTTCATGTTGCCATCGATGTCTTCGTTTCATAGTAGATTTTTGAAACAATTAACTGGATATCATTCGTTCGCGAAGGGCAATCGTCTTTTATTCTTGTTGTCCACCAACGCGTCAAGGCTCTACAGATCACTGGTCCTTCTACTCTCTGAAGGTCGTTTGTTTTCGTCCGCACTATTCTTGAAAAATATTTTGAAAGTTGGCAGCCCTAACTATACCCCGTTCTCGCCCCCTTCTGTTGACGTGTGAGCAAGATAAAAACGTTTACCTTTTTGGGTCACAACGGCATGCGAAATCCACTCACCTAAATGTAAATTTAAAGAGTTTCTTAAACAATATTATATTTATTTTATGTAACGAGTTTTTATAATTACCGCCGCAGAAGTTATCTGATTCGATTAATCTAATTATAGGATTTATCGAATCAGTTTTTTTTTTAAATAATATTAATAAAGATTACCATTATTGACGACGACTAAAGAGGGAGAAAAACAAAGAAATCGAAATCCAAAGTTTTCATGAAGCAAACTTAACAAAACTCTGGGCTTTCCTAACAAAGCCGTCAATTTATCTGGTACTTCACCTAATTGGCAAAGCGACGTTGTTTTGTTTTATTGCTTTTCTTACTCGCATACCGTTATAAGTTTAAGTACTAACAAAACCAATTTATGGGCGAGTAAACTACCTTTCCTACTACATTCTCATACCAAAGAAATGTAATTACATACTACCATTAAATTGGATAATTTGAAGAAAAAACTTTAGTGAATCAAATTTGTGTGACGTAGCAGTGCCGGGTAGGTGAACGATCGCTTGTAAACATCCGCAAGTAGATCGAGCATGAAACGCATAGGATAGGTGCGAAATTTGGCATGTATCCGCCTGCGGGTCCAGTTTCACGTCGTTAATACGATGTACAGAGGCAAACGCCCACGGCTATGCGAAGAAGTTCGTGCAATACAACACGTCTCTTTTGTTCTACCAATTGTTTCCGTGAACATAAATGGATGTATTGAATTATCCCAACTTCTACTTAAGCGTCAGACTTACCTGTTTAGCAACGTTTGACAATAATTGTACTCACGTGTTTCCACTGCTGAAACAAATGTTATGTGATTTTTCCATAATAGTGTGGATGCACTTAAGTTTATATCAATGTCTTTCGCAATAGTACACAATTCCTATATTTTTATGCAATAGAACGTATTCTTACAATTTCATAAAAATAAAGCACGAGTAACCATGCGTATTAACTAATTGCATAACAGAATGTCGCGGGACGCTTCGTTGAACAATACGTTTTCAACGGAAACATGATGTCATACATAGCAAAGCTTTTACTGGAATTTTCGTAGTAGACTAAAATAAGCCAATCCATTTTAATAAGACACATATTCAAAAAAATAATTTCATGACGTTGTAACTATAATAAATTTTTACTGAATCAATTTTTAAAACGATTTAACGTTTAGATAAATAAAAAATTTTAGCGCTTATGAAAAAGAAAGTGTGAGATTCGTGTTAATTTACATTCGGTTACAGTAACAATTTGCGAGATAACGTTTATGGCCTAATATTTTCGACGGATCAAGAGCACCAAGTGCCGCTTATCAACTCATTTCATTGGACCTCATTTACCTAAAATGGCTTTAAAATGTATACCGTGGAAGTTGTCACATTATTATAACAAATGAATGTAATTATAGATCGCTATCTCATTATGAAGCATTTAAAAAGCCAAGTAGATATTTTTAAAGAATAAAATCATGGATGTCTCATTATCTGCATTTATTTCAATTAAAAGCAACTAATTGATGCAATCTCTGCAATCGCAGACTGCTCAGTCACAACTACAAGATGGAGTGATTATGTATTTATTAATAAATTGACATCACCGCTAACCAAGCCGTGTTGTAATGCCGAGTTATTAGATGAAACTATGCGGCACATAGTCATGCCTTTACTATGCTTTAACATCTATAACTACAATAGTTACCTACTAGTAGATATAGTAGATAAAGATACGAGAGCTTTTATTTATTCAACTACAACGGTAGATACGTAATAGTTATAAGATATACGTTAGAAAGCAAATCCCTAAACGACTTTAAAAGTTGCTCATTCTCAAAATAAGATACCCAGGGACGTTTCAACTAGGTGGCATGTTATGGCTGTTAGAACGCGAACTGATTCCGAATTCATTCACCCCGCGTTACGCTCGGCGCGCAGTCGGGCGCAGTCGCTCGGACGCCGCATTGTCTCACACTCCTCGCAAAATTACAACGATTCTTTGTTCGCTACAATTTGTCTACACTGTAACAAAAAAACCTTTCAAATGCTTCACCCATACTAAACATACGTTCAGACTATTGACGTTCGCCGAGAACCATTACTTACTCAACAATATTTACTCTAATATAACTGTTTGTTCATGCAAAGCGAGGCATTAATTCGGAATTTCACACTCAACTAAATCCAAATCGACCGACACGTATTTAAACTTAATAAAAGCTTTCGGAACGCTTTTCAAGAAAAATAAGAATAACGCACTTCCTGTTTCTTGGGCACGAGAAAGAATTTATACTTTCACCGGCGAGGAGACAATTTACAGCACGGATTTGAATCCCAATCGCAACTTTCACGCGATGAAAACGTATAATTTAGAGAATGGCCCATTAAAAATAGATACGTACAAACTTTGAGCAAACAATCGAAGCTTATCGTTGTGCAGGTCTCCTCATTGATCTTCGCCGGCTATTGAGGTAGTTATAGAAATGATAATGCATAAAAAATCACTTTTACCTGCACCTAGTTCGAGAAAGAAAGCTTGCCTCATTTATTCTTCATTGTTTTGTATGACAATGTCCGCTTTTGTTTTCAAAAATGTGTAGTATATTCTATTATTAAGTACCACATTCCTATTCCCTGAATTAAATTCTATTTCGGTCTTAAGTGCCCGTCCGTTTCCAGAAAATGATATTGACACTACAATTCACATTACCCTCATGCATTCTTAGTGTTTATTAACCTGCTAATGTTATAAACAAAGTTTTTAAGTAGCGTTATGAAATGGTCAATTTAAGGGAACTGTAACAGTCGGCCGGTTATAACATTATTACGGCGGTCATTAGTTACGCGAAGATTCGACGTCGTCCGTTGGAGATGGCGCGTTAGCAGTAAATAATTTCATGACAAATGAAGTCATTATTCATTAAAGTAATCCAGTATATTAGCGCGTTAATAGTGCGGGCTAAAGCGAGCTGCCCTATCAATTACTTTACACCTAACACGTAGCCCGATATCGTCATTATAAACGCATTAAAGATTGTATTTGCACGCAATAAAGGCATTACTACAATCTTTAACACGGTCACAATGGTTCTCGAACGCCCAATTTTGTTCTTTTTTACCGCATACTCTTCTTCTTGCTCAGTGAATTTCGAGCGTGCGAAAATTGTTTCTAAACGATGCGATCGGACACTCCGGCGTTACGTTGCGTAAACGATAATTGAATATACAGTTTTCAATTTAAGCATCCGCAATCGATATACGCCTTGACGGAGGTGACTTGACGTTTACTCGCTTGTCGCGTGCGCTCGGAATACATTCAATCATTTCGATAAATTATTTCACACTTACAAAGCCATACTTTAGAAACCATCAATTAAATCTTAAAACTCTCCTGAATTGTCATATTGTTTAACCAAATAAATTATTGGGTATTTAACCCATGATTATTATTATTATAAAACCAAAATTAATTAATTTTGTCATACTTCAAATATTTTCTATGGACATTTGTGGTAATTCAAATTCCTGGGTCAGTCTTAAAAGTTGCAAAGTAGAGTTAAATAAAACGTTAACTTTAATTAGTATTTCAGGAATGTACCACCGCTTCAGTACTAGTTACCATCATGTAGTCGATATAAATGTGATAAATTGAAGAAAGCTAATTATAATCGTCTCAGAAGGTTGCGGTTACGTGCTTGAACAACGCTCCTGGATATAGCGTTAGCCCCTTCCACGTTCCGCACGCACGCACCAATATAATTTAGCTTATAAATTCATTCACGCCATGTTTATAATAAAACGAATTTATGTTAGAATACTTTCTTAAAACATAATAACGAACTACGTCAAAATATTTAAGCACTACAGTTAGTTGCACGGCCATTTCTTTAATTAAGTAGCCGTTCTTTACGTAACTTCTAACGGTTTCAGTTAAGCTCTTTTAATTGCACGCTAATTCATAAGTGTAAAGTTTTACGACTTAATTTTATGTAATGAAACTTTGAGCGTATTTTAACTATAACTACGCATATTCTTGTTGGGAAAAAAATATTATTGCATTAAAAACAATTTAAAAATACTTATAGATACGTCATTATTACTAATTACGAGATATTTATTTCTTTACTACCATTAATAAATTAAAACTATAGATACGGTGTAACGCCGCGTTTTGTACTTGCTCGAAATAAAACGATATGTCTCGTCCTGAAATAGTACGATGTGTAGTCCGGAAAATTATTTAAATTTTGAAGAAATTAGCTGTCTCCATTTTATACTTAAGTTTTAATTAAGCTATCTTTTTCCAACTGTTCGTCGATGTATTGAAATGTAAAAAATGCTTGTGTGTGTTGCGGAACACTTTTTTCGATTGATTTATATGGCTATAACGGTTCTGTGGTATGAAAATTCATTGTTTAGTACATAAAATAAATGATCTTGTTTTACGTACCGTCGACATTTATATTTTAATACAGTTATTTTTAATATCTTTAGGAAATTGAACTAATTTTCGCCTTTTACTGGACGATTACAACACAATAAAGGAAAAATATGCTTTTTATTTTACAATATTTACTATATTATAAATAGTAAATATAATGTGCTATAGTACTTTGTATTTACTATTAATTTTATTTTATTTTGTTGCTTAATACGAGTAAAAAGTATTTTGGGGTAGCGTACAACTTTTATATTAAAATGTGGAATGCGTATAGAATTTTAATCTGAATGCAACGAAGTATTAACAATTACAACTTTCACAATACTTGACTACCGTTACTGATTGAATTTAATTTAAAGATTTGCCATAAAGCTTTCAAACATTTGCATATATTTTTATCGTAAATTCCGCTGAAATGGAAACATAAAAATGCCAACACGATTTTATCGAAATCACTTATTTTAATTTGTAATGTGCATAAAACTTGCAGTTTGCTACTTGTAACATACGTTTTATTTTATATGACTTCTTTAGTTCATTTTAACGTTTAATTATCAACGAAAACGCTAATCGATTCTCATTTTAATTACAATATTAAATACTGGCCGAAAGCCGCGACAATTTCAGACTTCAATCTTCCTCTATTCCAAAAATCTAGCTACGTTCAATTGTTTTAGAGATTAGTAATAAACATCAATGCATCAATTCCTCTAAGCATTCGCATTTATAATCAGTAAGATTTATTTTTTTCTCAAGCTCTAAAGTGCAGAAAGCTAAAGATAGCGGAGTTGCATCGACACTTGTTATTGCGCCTTTAACCTGAATACAATCTAGGAGCCGACGTAGATGATACAATGTTATTATTTTATCGTGCATTTACAGCGCCGCTGAGCGAACAATTTAAACCATTACCATAGTTTGAAGATAACATTCAATATCAAATGCGACGTAACCACGCGACTCTAAACAGTTTAAACGTGAGAAAGCCGGCAGCGCAAGTGCGATGTGTTACTTTGTTTTTGGGGTCGATTGCTCGTTAGTTCTTTATATTTGTTCTCGAATTTGATTACGGATAACAAACGAAGCTCCGTTTGTTTAATGAACGAGTACAGTGCACTACGATCATTCGTCTCGATAATTTACACACATTTCACTCTTCTTTTTTGGGAATGGTTTACTACAATATCTTCTTTCATTAGTAAGTCCCTTTAATTGGCAGCTGTGAGTTGGTTTTCTCATGTTTGTTACATTTTACTTTCTCTTGTGTCTATTTGTATAATTGGCGGAGTTTTCAAAGTATTGTCATTGGTTTCGAATAATCTTAGATTAAAATTAAACAGTTGTTGATTGTATTAATTTAATCCATCAAGTACTTTTATTAAGTTATAAAATCGCGGACCATCATTATTATTTCAAGACTCATTATTTCAGTAATGCGCAATAAAGTTAAAACCCGCCAATGTTGATTAAGTTGTTTTATCGAAAACGGTGAGGTTGACTGAGTGGCTATAGTCGGCTCTTTTACTTCGCTTACATCCTGCGGAGATTACGGTCTTTGTTAGCAAACGGAAGATGTTGGATCAACAACTTCGTTACGGCCAACACAACACGAATCATCAATCAGTTTTATAGCGATTGCATTTAAAAGTGCTGAGAACTTGGCTCTGCGTTCATCCATCTCTTGATAATCAGCGCGGGAAAATATTAATTCTTCAACATCATCATCCGGACCTCTATGATTCATCACATCTTGGATTATGTTACTATAAATAATATAAAATGATTCAGTCTCTTCTACAAAAATAGAGTGACAACCAGTTTGTTTCTGAATATCAAAGACACCTTAGTTAAAAACATCATATTATTTTTACGTCAGTTCTTAGAATTGGACTGTATTTAACTTTTTTTTTATTATTATCGGATTTTCACGTATTTTTTGGTTCTTTAGGCTGAGAGATTTTATTAACAAAAGCGGGCCGTCCCCATCAAATGCCGAAGAACATCAAATCTCAATCAGTTTTATAGCAATTAAAAAATTACAACTTTAAAAAAACAACATAGTTAAATTGATTTATAACCAAATAAAATTAATTGGAACATCAGATTTTTTTCTTAAATGAAGCAAAAAATAATGGCTCGAAGATTTACGCGAGTTTTCAATGTTACGAAAACAAATACGAGAACTCTAATCGGTTGCCAGAAATGTATAATTTCTGTAGTTAATAGCACACTTAACACACACACACACGCTCACATCCTTACATCCACTTGCGCGCTAAACTTTAATGGAAATTATAAATGATGTAAATTTAAATGTAAAATCTTAAAGGCTTGTGTTTTATTGCATTTTTATGGTGTAAAATTGTTATAAGTATGATGTTGATTTTAAAAATAAATAAATAATTTGTATGTATGAATTCATGTTGCTAAAGAAAAAAGTAATGAGAACATTACAATAAAATCAAATTGTCCATAATCGATAAATTTTTCATAAACCACTTTCTCTACACCAATAAGTAGATAGCTTAATTTCCTACAATTGCATTTTTATTTGCAACGATACTGGGTCTTATTTCAATAGACTCTTCAGCGGATATTAACAGACACCATTTCACAGATATGTGTCATTTGTATCAACAAGGTTACCATTAACTGTTAAGTAATTACATGAAGCCCAATTGAAATGCCATTTTGAAAGTAGGCTCCTTGGACTGATGGGTGGGCGATTTCGAGCGAGGTATTCCGCTCAAATATGCACTGCTCAAGTTTTAAAATATCTGCAATAAAATTCTCTCAATTATTTCTTCATGAACTCGGCACATTCTACATCATCCAGCTTGTGTTGTTATTTTTCCAATCATTAAAATTGTAATGTATTTAAAAAAAATGTCCTTTTAACATTTTTATTGATTTCTTTTAAATCTGATAAAATTAATTTTAGTAGTAGTACTATCTCTTTAGATTGTCCACACAACAATATAATATAACGTTAATAGTAGCTTTTATGTAACCTTATTCTTGTAACTTGTACTCCGTAATTAACGAACGATTGTCATTAAAATGATACTATGCATTGTTTATGATGACTTAACTCCGCTGTAATTACTAAGAAAATTCGCACGAAGTACAACGACCCAGTTTATCGTGAATTTAAAAATAAACCACCTGTCTTCATGTAAATGAATAAAGTATGTTTTCAACACACCGTCTACTTAATATGCGATCGATTAATTTTATTATAAATAACAGTGTCCGTGGAATACAAGCCTCCTATTTATAATTCACTTGACGAATTTGATCACGTTTGTTTTACAAATTACATTCGCGATTCAAGTTGTCACGTAAAGTAACTGCGTTACTTTTATATTATTAATCTTTGCTTCTTGAGACTTGTTTAAATTAAAAATGTTATCGTTCTTTTTATTAATGTGTAAAATGTAAAGCTATAATTCAATGCATACCTTTTTAACAAGGAACAGAGCTAAATGAGTAGTACTTAAAACAATTGCAATAAATTATAAGTATGGATAAAAAGCTTTTGCAAAATTTAGTGTAGAGTCAAATTACATTGAATAAATAACGTAAATTAGGAGCAAGTATATATTATTTACAACAATATAAATACTCTAGAAGAAGCATAAATTGTACAACTTAAATATGAATAATGATTAATCCGTTTAATGTTTCCGATTGTTAATTTTTATTTTTGTATTATTCCTTATTATAAATTAAAGTGATAATATGATGTTGAAAAAGCTACATATTTCGTGTCTGCAAGTGATAAATGACGTATTTATGACCAACGTGCCGCTACTTGAATCGTTAATGAGAGAATGCAATGGAAATCCACTAGATTTATTAGTAGTGTACTGTTTTGCGTGAAACACTAACTTTATTTATATATTCTAACAGTATTTCAAGATATTCAAATTCATAGCGCATAGATAAGCGCTACGAATACAATTGTGTAGAGGGTCTGCTCTTTTCAACAAAGTATCTTTAGCCGCCTTTAAACGGTTAAATTCATATTGATAAATAGTGTAATTTATTAAAGTTACCGAAAATTGTGAACTTCATTGAAATTATTGGTTTTTATTTATTTAATAATGTCAGCTTTTATTACCAAAAGAAAACGAACATTAAAAACTAGAAGAGTCTCCGTAATTAATACAAATATTCAAAGGATATTAGGTTAAATATTAAAGATGTAAGGTGTAGAAACGAGATATGAATTTTCTCGAGAAAGTGGACGTTAAGACACTTTAGACGTTGAGAGTGATTAATGTTTGGAAGGTAAATATTCTCAGTGAGCTTATTACAAAACGAGACGCACAAACTGCTATCAAATACAAGATCAGAACTAAAGCAGCCGAGGATAATGATGGTATTGTAACAGTAATAAATACGCCCGAGGCAACGTACGACGCTTGTCGTCCTAAAATCAGCATTAAAGTCAAATTAGTGAACGAGACGGTCCGCGCTCGGAGCGCACACATAACGTTTTTATATGGTCTCATTGTGTCGCCGGGTCCATTCATTTGTAATCTAGACCCGGTAGAGATGCGATGGCGGTTTATATTAGCTCGTTAGAGTAGTGGCCCTTGTCCGGATGATATCGCCAACCCCCTCAATTAGTGCGGACGTTCTATCGCTGCAATAACCCTAAACAGTACATAGCCGCCCCATATTCGTGACGTGGGCTTCCAACTAAACGAGTGTACTCTTAATTAGCCGTTATACTATAAATTTTAAGAGCGATGATAAGGTCCCGTTGGCCACTCACTGAAACACTGCGAGCTTCCTAATGGCGCCTCGCGGATTAACTTAAAATAATTCCTATACTGTATCGTGAATGTATCGAAGCATTTGAGGCGAATGAATGTAATCTACATTTCATTATATGAATTACTTGCGATTTCAAATGTTGTAAATTATCTCACACCATAAAAAATATATTATGAAACTTACATGGTTCTAGTCTGTTTTTCTATAACAAAAAGCACTTCAGCTAGACCAGTAGTCAATAAAAAGTGTGGAGTAAGCGGGCATGTAATTTATGTAGCATACAAGCTTGGGCGAGTGCGGAGCGGTATTTGCACGCGCGTCTGTCGTCTCCCTAGCCTTTGTTTATGTTACTGTTCATTGTACGCAAATGGAATGAGAGTCGTTGGCCAGACCTGATAACGGAGCATTTTGCTGGTAATTAAGAACGGCGAGAGAAGGTCAGGCGTCGCGTTACCACCCGAGCTAAGAGAACATTCCACTGCGTTTGGCATCTCGAGGCACGCGTCATGTTTACCAGGTAAACATTCAATGTATCTTACTTTACTGTACGATACATGTAAACTTTAATTGTTTCTACAAACCCGAGCTTGTTCTTCAACTTTTAAGCTTTGGAACTTGTATAAATAATCTGTTATACCCAGGAACTATACATTGCGCTGTTTTACATTTGAAAGCGTATATAACATTTCTTTATGCATTATGCAAAATTATTACCAAGCTCTGAATTTATTGGTTATTTTATCACTTGAAAATATCGAGCACATTAAGTGTAACTTTTATAATTAACTATTAACCTTAATCGGTTGTAATTTGTTACTGACTCCGACATAAATCTGCATATAAAATCAGGAGTCGCTTATTTTGTTTTTGCATTAAATCGATTTGAACATTTGCAAAAAAGAGGACATATGATTAACAAACTCTTGTATCTGTTGCTTGTCACGTCCCACGCACCGTTGACGGAAATCCTACATCATGCAGAAGAATTTATTATATGAGTCAGGTTTCACGCGTCGAGGGAAATGCCCTTGTGTAATTTCTGTCAGTGTAACAACCGATGGCCTCGTGCATAAAGTCTTGGCGCCGGCTAAGTGTCCAACACGACGTGTCCACTGATTAAATTAATAGACACTTTGAATGCAAATACGCGGCACGTAATGAGACAATTCGTGAGGCGTCTGTGGCTTACCGTTGAGTGAGGAGATCACGATGCCGTGTACCTGCCACAATAATCGTTCATCGTGGAAGCCGGGAGTCGGGAGCTCGGTGTAAATGGCTATCAATGTCGACTGCCGGTACTTCACGTAACGTTGTATTACTTTACTTAACTCCTCTTTTTAACCCTAACCTGAGACGAATCTCACTCGTTTAATGGACAAATTTCGATGCGCTACTATTTTTTATTTGTTTCCCACAATCATTGACATCCCATAGATAATTAAATGTCTTGCTTCCTGAGTTCTCGAACATTTTTTGTCTGTTATTAACAAGTTTCCTTTATCATCAACGAGATATGAACATCAGTGCCTCTCTTTAAGAGTCCATATCACTATAGTCGACATATTTTGTACACTAAAATTTCATGAAAATGAAGTTCTCCTTTTTAATTTGGCCATAAGTAATATTTTACGCTATCAACTTCAGTAATATTTTATCTCAGCTAAAAATAATATACTCATATACGTGGAAGTTAATCGTTAATGACTTGGCCCTTACGATATATTTTTATAAAGAAACTTAATTGGAATCGTGAGAACCTTATACCGACAATATTTGGTGTTCCAAATATTGAATAAAACTAATTATTTTTTACATTTGTGTACCAGATAACTTGACGTTAAAATATTTATCTTTATTATTAATTGCAGTTCAAGATAACCTCATACTAAAATGCTCCTAAAAAGTAAAAAAAATACGTTACTGATGTCGAATATACAAACAACTCAGCTGTATTAAAAACTATTCTTTAAGTTAGGTAAAATTAAAGCAATACTTTTAAAGAATCTAAAGGAATATCATTGTTCCAGCATACGCTAACTGGTCACAGCGGTAAAGTGATGGCAGCGAAGTTTCTAGAAGAACCCACCAAAGTAATAACCGGCAGCCATGATCGAACGCTCAAAATCTGGGATCTCAGAAGTCGAATGTGTAAGTACTAAATTATATCCTATTTATTGATGCTAATGAGTTAAGATGATAACTAACATATTAATGTTTAGTTTAAAGCTGGTGCAAATCATCTGCATGGTATTCTGTAGCAATTATTGTAATACAAGCTATTTTTAGTTGCAAATTGCGTTATTCGTGGACCTAACGTTGCTCGGCAATTCTTGGCGAATACAGTGATGTTAAACAAATAAAAAGAAGAAACTGTTTATAGAGATATCATTAACCAATTAACCATATGCGATTGTATCTTTCCCCGTAAGAAATAAAATTAATGTTAAAACAGTATTCATAAAAGAAAATTATAAAACAGATAAGATCGCACATATGAGGTTGCTTCCTTATCTCTTTATAGAACGTTCTAAGCATGTGATAAAATTAAAAAAAGCTTGTTTAAACATAATAATATTTGTAATATCGGAACCACACATCATGCTTTTAACTTGAAGATGCTATTAGCGTTTTGTGTTGATTTTTTTAATAGTTTGCTCATCAAACTTATGAACATATAACCATCGTAATCTACTTTTTTCTATGACATATATGATGGACATGCTATATCTACGTACAAACGTGCAATTGAGTTTGTATTGATAACAAAGTATTCAATGAAACTGCATATTTGATGTATTCCATAGTTGTTCATATTATAACAAATATGTATCGGATGCATGTGCAATACCTTTGTAACTTTAATAACAGAAATGTTTTAGGTACAGAAACAAAATTTGCTGGGTCGTCGTGCAATGATCTAGTGACATCAGACGGCGCGGGCTCCACTATCATATCGGGACACTTCGATAAACGAATCAGATTTTGGGACATACGCACAGAGATGTCGGCCAATCATATCGTACTACAAGGGAAAGTCACGTCACTGGATCTCAGTAGAGGTAAGAAATTCATTACTAAGAATTTTATTCACGAATTATTGTGTTCATAATGTTGATTTGCTTACGGCATACAGTTTATAATTATTATAGTTTAACTAGTACAATATTCATTAGAAAGCATTCTATAAAACACTCGTAGATTTCTTGCAATATAACCCACTAATTCTATTCATAGATCTAGCTGTAGTACTGCTCTACGGAATTCGAAACTATTAAAGTACATAACTGTTACAACAACAAAACAGACCATTATTTATTTGTAATAGTTTTCATTACCACTCCCATCTTGTTTGCGAAACAAGCGTATTGAAATTCTTGAAAGTGGCTTCGAGCTTGTTAATATCCGTTGTTCCCAAAACTAATATTCAAAGAAAATTGAATGCACAGCATATCTATTAGTATCGGTATTCGTGCCAGCACAACAAGGTGACGGGTGTACGATGCCCATTTCCGTTACGCGTGTCTCGATCAATCCCTTTTTTGTCAGTAACGGTCCGGTCGGCGCACGAAACGGCCAGATTGATACCTTCAATCGATCGCAGCGTCGGGACTCGATACCTCGGCCGACTGATTGAATCACGTCGATTTTGTCGCCACCGAGCGCCGGCCCTGCCCAATGAATAGGGAGCCCGTTCACAGTTACACGTCACGCTCGATCCGAACCCATCAATAGTATCCATAACGAGGATTCTTTAGTAATCGGACGGATCGCGATAGCCGCCGCTCAGCGTGAAATCCTATCGCATCGCTTGTTGCTCGCTTGCCGACATATTTAAATCTCGACAGATAATGGTGGGAACATATCTTCGGGTTATTGTCTAACCCCGCCTCGGATACAGTTCGAATGGCCGACCTCTAACGAGACCATGATGCCTCCGTGTTCTCAATACCCACATAATTTAATAAAATACCATTATATTGTACGATCATGGTAATGGCAAAAGCGTTTTACCTTATATCGTCAAAGGTTAAATCTTTGTACGAGCATTGGGAACTAGGCAATGTAATAATAACTCGGGGGCCGGGTCAGTACCGCCGAGACAAATCACCAGATTCGGTTCCGTATAATTTTGCAATCTTTTATCCATCTTAATCGTTAATAATTTTAAGTGACCATTATTCAGCGTATAAATTTACGTTATGACGGTCTGGATTTAAATAAGCGTTAAGTCATATATGCAAAATAATACATTTTTACTTAAAATAACGGATTTTTATATTAGAAAGATTAATCTACGGAATTATGAGACTGACGATGAGTGGTTTATAAACATTCTTTATAAAGGTGTGATCTATTCACCGTTAATTTATAAGTCTTATAAATATATGCTAGCCCCTAGTTTAATTTTCCTGGCATTACCTGGACTAGGGCTGGAATTGAATGGAGTGTCTAAATGTCCTATTTGAAAATCATGGGCTTTAAAACGGTAATGACTTTTCCACCTGACATTACTAAATTGGACTTAAACCCTCTCAGGACAAGGTGACTCGAACAACTCTCATTGTTATTACTGACACTGACTATTTCATTAGTACCTGAATGTTAACTGAAGCTATTTTACTTGCACCTAACTATTAATAATCAAATGTTGGAACGAATTTTGTTATTTTGAGATGTATTTACTTTATACGACCACAGCTACTCATTAGAACTGGCAGGTATGAGAAAAAGGAGATGAATTATGATTAAAACACCAACGTAAACAACTCTATTTCACATCTTTATTTAATGAAATCCTCCGACGAAGCAGTCTTCAATGCTAAAGGGTCACTACACTATTAACTTTACGCACGTATAAATCTGACATCAACGGTTTCTGCCTTACTGTTTATATTTTGCTCACTCATTTTTCATTCGTACATTTTATGTCCTATCTAATGATTTACAACGTTTTGTAATATAATGCTCCCTTGTTTCAGATAGTAATTATTTACTAGCGTGCGTAAGAGACGACACGATACAGCTCATAGACCTCCGGATGAACACAATAGTGCGCTCGTTCAGGTATTGTTGAATTCCATTTAAACTTTAATTAATTCAATAAATCTGATTCATTTATTAATTGGGACACGTCAACGGGTAGCCTTAATTAAATCAATCAAAAATAATTTGTGGAAATTTGATTTATATTTCGATGAAGGACCGTTAACACTTAATTGATTACCAGTTTACTGTTGTTTATGATTTGTTGGAAAGCTCACGTAACCTTTAAACCGTTGCCTTAAATAAAAATTAAGTAACTATAATATTTTAACCGCTCAGACAACATATTTTATTTATGTTTGATTTATGTTTTTAAGTATGTTTTACTATGAGAAACGAATTGGAAATCGAATATTAAAAATGAATGTTGTGTATTAAATATGAAACATAATCTACTTGGGTTTTGTATTATGACCAATTTATAAAACCTGATGTGTTTCAGCCACGAGTCGTTCAAAGTGGGCTGCGACTGGTCGCGCGCGGCGTTCGGTCCGGGCGGCCGGCTGCTGGCCGTGGGCGCTGCGGACGGATCCGTCTACATTTGGAACACGCACACGGGAAAACTGGAAACTATATTAAAAGAGCATTCGTAAGTACGCTATATTATGACATTAATTACTTTTTACAGAATAAAGTCAAGATACATATTAGTAGGCGAGAAACGTCATGGTACTGAGTATTTTGGTAAAAAAGTCAAACATTTTAATAAAATATTATTCTATCTCTCATTTCACTTGTTAAGTCTCTCTGCATGACTAAAATTCTTAGACTTTATTTGTGTTTGAGCGGTAACTGTATATTGTTAGACGACGGTGGTAGTGCAGGTCCTCAAAATTAACAAGTAACGTTAATTAGTCTCAATTCTGCGAATAGTACGTAAGTCGTGAGATCACTTTGTTTGTTTAAAAATTCTCGCCATTTGACTAAATTAAAGAAATACTTTTGTTAGTTATCTGATATTTATCTAAATATCGGGTTAAGTTTATGGAATTACGCTAAGTGTAAATTAATTGACTCGAAAACCGCGCAAAAAAATCTGTACAGATATAAATTCTCTTAATGTCTTTCTATTTGAATGGACTACTTTTTTATCTCGAAATCGATCCATTAAGTTTACAAATCAGTTTCGTAGACGATGGTTTTTATGAAGACATTTTACTTCTTAATAATAATCGTTTAAAAAGTCATTTATCAATTTCTACATACATTGACAAACAGTAATCCCAAACGACTATAGATCAAGTTTTGAATACAGGCGATACTTTTTCATGCGCCTGTGATTAATATCTCTGTGTTAATGTATGTGGTGTCAGTTTTGCTGCTTCTGTAATTTGGTATTCCTTATTTGAATCGAGCTCTGTTGTGTAACGGTCCGTACCGATAACTCCAGAGGAAATCACGACAACACCCGACGAACAATATCGTTCTAATTCGAAGTATTCATGCTGCAGTTTGAGTCTGACCCTCGCGACATCTAATAAAGTTTCAGTCACATTTCCGACCTTGAATTTAGAACTAAAATTGCCTGACTCGTGACATCGTTTAGTTTTCTCGTAACATTTCGCATGGACAATTGAAATCGTGAGGTCAACATTGGCTCGGGCCGTCTCATTGCAAATTTCTCTTTCCCACACGTAACGACTACTGCATATTTATTTGGAAGCGATCGCGCTCCGGTGACGGTTTCTATTAATGCAGTCTAGTTGTTGGAAATAGACTTTGTTAGCGCCGGAAGTTGAAAGTGAAATGTGAATAAATTGTTGTAGACTTATTCATGAATCGAATCGAAAGCCATTTAGAATAAAATTGATAAGTCCTTTGTTTTCAATGGGCTTTTGTTAAGTTGACAGGTGATTTTGCGAAGTGCCTCGGTACATGGTCCGCCATTGTATTGTGTGCCGCCGCGATACGATTGGAGACGCTCAGACCCTTTTCATAAAATGTTGTAGGCTCCCCACGCAGCCAAACACAGAAACAATGTAAACAAAGTGAAACATCTGTGACAGCTTTTTTAATGTGATGTTACTTTGATATATCCCATATGCCTTTAATAAGTCGATCATACCAACAATGATAATTGACTATTAACAATAGAACTTTTTTTGCTTTCGAATGAAGACATGAATATATTTTTGAGTTATGTTTACAGGCATCTTATAATACAATATTTTAATAACATAATTAATATTCAGCAATCTTTAAGTGTATTGTACGAATAGGTGGCATGTAATCGCGGCCTCCTACGCGCCTGTGAAATCGCTCAGTCAGTTTATTGCTTAGCGCTGTCGACTCTAATTCAATATTGAACAAACGTTAATACGGTTTTCTTGTGTTTGCTCTCCGATGTACCGTTCTATAATAAACTGCAGTTTTATCTTCTTCCTCACTTAACTATTAACTTGGACGTTATTAAATGTATTTTACAATAAAATTTGATTACGCTTTTGTGCATATTTCCTTTATAATTTCCCTTTTAATGACTAGTGCTTTTTCTTTATTATACTCCGAGTATCTCCTATGTTAAACAAATTGCTCGTTAATTTTATAGACATATTTAATTTTACAGAAATAAGTTTAGTCTAGAGCATTTCCTTCTTCACAAGTGTGTTTTAGTTAAGCATTTATCTGTTTCAGGACTTAATATTTTATCTCGGCGACTAGCTACATGTAAAGTTCTATCTTTAAAGCACTCGATCCGTTATTATTGTTTATCACGTAATTATATAAAGGTTAAAAATAAATAAAATTGTTATCAAATCGATAAAATGAGCATGATGACATAGTTTACATGTCGGTAAATAAACAATAAAGACTGCGTACTCTATGTTTATTAATTGATTATTTATCTACAAAACAGCAGTCATAAAAATGTAACAAATACTTTAAAACTCAGTTCATTTATCTGAATGATTTCTAATAATCGTAAGTTTTCCCACAAGGTTGTTTGACGAAGCGAGGAACATTTCCGGCTTGGTACAATAGGGCGCTGATGTCGCCGACTGTCACCCTCTCCTGAACGTTATCTATGCGCCGAGTCGCCGACTGACCGACACAGTGCGGACCCCACTAAGGAATTAACATTCGCGACCACGACACGTACTCATACCTGTCACCGCATACATCATGATTTATTCCTACGAGATAAACCTAATTCCTTTCATATCGTAAGACAAATCGACCCAAGAAATCGCATATAAACCTAATAGTCATGCCAACTGTACACATAAAATTTAATTGCTATTAAAAAGCAACCCATTAACCGGGCCTTAATAAAGTGAACAACGATTTCTTATGCTCATTTCTGTTATATTATGCTTAAGTACCAACTCGCGTGCGATGCAATTAACTCCATCTAACGATTTCCGTACCCCGAAGTGATTCATTCGGACATTTATGAAGCAAATGTCTAATAAACCTTTCGAAAATCGGCTCGCAAATGTAATGGATGGCCTATATAACGGTGGCTGTATTAGCCGCATTGATCGACTCATATTATTGTAACTATAATACAATACCTATATCCCCTTATTGCTCGATATAAAATCATAACCCGATACGCTCAAAGTCAATATTATGTTGACGGTATTTTATATCCTTATAATTTAATCCGTTTATTAAATTATTTGATACTTATCTTGTAATGATATAATGAAATATAATGATACAATCATAAATAAAAAGAAATTCGTCTCACAAATACCTGAAAGCCATTTTGACGTGTTTAAACTATATAAAAGATAGGACCTGATGTTTATACATCGTAAGCGGCAGTATCTTAATGCAAATTATTGTTTTCGACGGCAATATTTAAAAAAACGTGTCAAGGAATTAATGAGAAATCTTTAGTGTTATAGACACACCTTGAAACGCACGTAGATATAAAAAAAGTTAATATAACTAATTAATTGAAAGGATACTTTATATAGCGGAACACGTCAACTTAAGCGTATTATCAATAATCTATGGAATTTATTTCCATGATTCGTGAACTCGTAAATTAAAAATTTAAGACCAGACAATTATTATTGCAAAAATGTTTCGTAATTTTTATAAAATGATACATAAAAAACAAGTTATAGATAACAATACATGTGCAAAAACACAATTGTAATATTCTAGGCACGGCGCGTGAAGCTGAAAACTAAATCCTTTAGTTCCCAACGCCATATACGGTATGGTATACCTATCAAATCAAATGCCGGGAACTATACATAAACGTATTTCCATAAGAACATAAATTTCGCCTATCTTCAGTCGACCGATAAACTGATAATCCATATATGTACTAAGATGTCGCCTGTTCTACTCCAGACGTCTTTTAGAGTTTAAAATAAAGTTATTGTGTGCGTATGAGCGTGTTGGGATAGTCCCCAATGTGTTGTATTCTTTCTTAATACTTTAACAACCACTTAGTGTAGATTTGTTATGGTGTTCCCCTATCAAGAATCTTCTACAGAAACCGTTAGCCGACACTGAGATCGATAGCACAATTTTTACAATTTCATATTTTTTGTGATGAACCTGTATTTAGATTTCAATTAATATAAATGTATTAGATCACATTCAAAGGAAGTATGTGTCTGAAGGTATAGAGCTGCCTCATCATTACAGCGCCGCCGCTCATGCTTTTTGTAGCGGAAAGGCTATCGACCGCCGCGAATAGATTCTTGAAATTGCTTTATTGGGTAACCTGTTCCCGAACATAGAAGGCGTGTAATGCGGTTATGAATGAATACGTGACTGGAATTAAATGTATTATGATTTCCGTATTTATGGACGGACCTGAACCTAATAAAACTGAATTGATTATACACGAAATGCATTCTCGTATACCATAAATTAAAACTATTGCATACAAGCCGGTTTACGCCACCGGCCGCTTACGAACAATTTAATTATTGACTATCTCCGCATGACTGATTCTTGAATTAAAAACTGATAGTAATAATCATTTAATATTATACGCTTGTAATGATTTAATATCTATAATTATATGTTAAATATTTAAATTGTAAGAAATAACACATTTATCACCGTTGGAGGACATTCGAGTCGAAAAGCGCTCTTTAACATGACAACAATTGCGAGTGGCCGCTCGTTTCACATTTACGACGCTTCCTAGAGCCCATATAGGTGGATATTCTCTCGAGGCTCGTTATTCGCAACCGGGAGCGGTCAGCGGTGTGTGTAAACGAACCGAACCGTACCGACGCTAATTCTTGTTTATGAGGGGCAACGTCAAATACATTGTTAATCCTTATACGGCCTCCAACAATCATAGCAGAGTATAAACATCATTTATATTCGAAATTAAATAGACCGGTCGAATAATAATTTACATACATATAGCATCGGTACAGTTGAAGAGGTTTCAAATGCGTTGACCGCGTTCGGACAGTCTTACTCTCGCACAGCGTTTTCGACAGCGCTTCACCGGATTCTTTTTGTTACTTAGTTTTTTTTTTTGTCGGCCTTATTAAACTCTCGTATATTAATAAAAGTCACGATGGGTATCTCTTAAGTGCCAGTGACACAGATTTAAGCGCCAACATAATATTTGTAATGTACGTCCGCATAACGCCTGATACCGTTCATAGTCACCTCGTAATTTCCGAGAAATGTAACGGTCCGTGCGTCCGACTCGAAATGCACCAGTTTAGTAATAAAATATAGCATGTAGTCGGAGTGGTTTTATGACCCTGTGAACTTAGATTTTGTCGCAGCCTCTAGCCGGTGGTGTATTCGCGGCGCGTATGCATCATTTATTGCGTGGACTAGCGTCGTCAAGAATAAAAAAAAACATATATTGTTATGATAACGTTATGCCGGAACGACTCTATACATTTGTAGCAAACCAGATTCTTCAAATTTATCTCGCCATCCGCCGGATCTCTGCTATATAGATATGCAATTGAGCGAAGGTCCTAAGTTCAGTTCGTGGAACGGCATCTTTAAGTTTTCTAATCACGGCCTCGGTCTTTAACCTACAATACACGAACGCTGTGGAGACTTCAATTGTAGCCAATTACCGCTCCTGTTCGGAACGGAAGAACTACGGGTGATGTATAAAGTGCCTCACTAATAAAATCCTTCTCATCCTAAACAAACCGTAAAAGGCAGAACCAGCCACTTAAACGTCTTCCTATATAAATCTATTCTTATCGAAAAACATTTATTGCCAAAACGATTCATTGTAAATTATCCGTGAACGCGTCTAAAGCAATAGAAAAGCTATTTTCTTTGTATCGATTGAGTAAATGATATTTTATTATGACACGATTGAATTTATCCTACTTAAATTGATGTTAAATGGTTAAAGACAAATGTAAGTCGTTTTTATTTAACAAACATAGTTTCTGCTTCGATAATTTAATATTTCATTAACGTGTAGTTCCAACTATTGAAGTCATTAACTATTGAGCACATCACGTTAGCAATGAAAACAATACGACATTAGTCCATTAGCGCTCTTTTAATTAATTGATAAAAAGCTTTGATTTCTCTTGAATTTGCAAACACTAGGTGTTAAAGTGGATTAGGTTTGTAGATCGAGTTGTTCCCGGCCAGATTTATGACGACCCGAGGCTGTCAATTTTATGTTTTCACTGCGCTTGAAATGCTTGTGCCGCCCGCGCCGGTGTACTCCACATTTACTATTTGTTATAAATTTTACTTTGAGTAAATTCGCTTTGGAGCTTTAAAACATCTTTAACTATGTATATTTAAACAGATACGAAACGCAGAACTATCGTATTCTTGAATTACTTGGACCTGCTTAATACTATTTTGTCTTTGTATTATTGTACTTCAAAAGAATTTGTGCAGATTTATATTGGACATCAATATATCATATAAGTAGACAGACCACAAAAATCATTGATGTTATATTTCTGACCTAGCATCATAAAGCGGTCAAGAAATGATTTATTTTCACTAGAACATTCTGTTAAACTTGGAAACACTTCTCAACAGGCTAGTTCCGCCTATTGTCGTAGGTCGTATGCTCAAACTAGACTGCGACGAATTTACTTACCTCTAACACGACACGGAAATGTCAAAACATGTGTATTAACTCTACAAACCTTTCTGCAATATACAAATGGTAAGCTCAATTTATGGTTGTTACAGTTTGCATTATATAGAATAACCTAAATATTTATATACTTAAAAATACTCAAATTAAACTTACATAATCGAATCCACTATAATATAAAAGCCTATCGTCTTACATACATAAGTACAGTTTGAATATCTCAACTTTTTATAGTACTATAATTCGAAATTATTTACGAGCAAAATAATTTGTTATATTAATAAGCACGTAGCAAAAACAATAAGATCAATAATTGCAGAGTACACGACTGACGAAGGAAATACAAATCCTACAGTCGAAGGTTCTTATGACAGAAGACAAAAAAGACATCGTGTAGTCGACTACAGGACAAACCTTTTAAAGCTTTTAATATTCATCGTTTTGATCTTTACATAAAAAGAACAATGAAAATAAGTTTAAAGGTTTAAAGCCCTCAAATGAAGGCGAGTGTTGTTAATGCGTGTAGTAATTTAATAAAATTTAAATGCGTTTAAGTCGATCCGTGGAAAATTATGCAAAGTTCAGAATACTGGGTGGGTGAAATAGTTTTGTTATAATAGTAATCTCGGTTTATGCAGCCTACTGCAGGGCATAACTCAAGTAATGAAAGGCTTCAATGCTCTCCTAGACAACACTATTAGTACACTCTCTGTTATAAACATTTTTTTTACATACTGAAATCTGAGAGCGTCGGTGGCTCAGGGTTTTAGCTCTTGACTTCATCTTGTAATCATCAGGTCCCGAGGTCGAATCCCGCCATGTACCAATGTATTTTACAATTTTAGATATTCATATGTACATATTTACCCTACGCTTTTACGGTGAAGGAAAACATCGTGATGCAACCTACACAAGTCGGCGAAGAAAATCAAAGATATGTGTGAAGCCACGCAAAATACGCGCTAATCGTAGAGTTGCGGAAAATGGAGCCCATCATGGGTCCGAACTTATACTACTACTACAATACTTATACATACTGAAATACTTTTTTAAGTTATTATACGAACATAACTCTTGCTCTTAAGAACTTAATATTCACAAGCATAAATATTTACTAGCCTTTTAATAAAATACTAAATTACGTTCTAATAATCTTTCATACTGTATTGGGTCCGTTAAAGTTTCCTTATTAGTTTTTGGTGACCAAATTTAATAAAAGAAAAAAAATTATACCATTTTAATGTTAAGACAGACCATTCACACGTGCTGTTTCTACAAATCGTTATAGTAATATTATAATTATTAATTGTACATAATTGAAATAATTTTAAGCGATTAATGTGGCAAATAACTATATTAGAGTCGGTAAAATATCTTCATTCAGCGTACCGACAAAAGCGAGAAGATCTCGAACACAAAAGGTACGAGCTAGACATCTTAACAGCGTACGCGAGTGCTAATAAACCAAACGAAGCATTTATAGGTGAAAGCGGACCCCAGCAATTGTCCATACAACGGATAAAACAAGAAGATACGTGCGAGATATAAATATTAATAAAGATATTAAGATGTTGAAAGTCTACTCGAAAATTGAGGACGCACATTAAATTCTACATTAATTTATATCGACGTACATTCAGTGCCGCGCTCGGAATTCTATAATGGTTACTTACAGCCTACAGTACTTGTATTCTACAAAGGGGAAAGCGAGTCACCTTAGTAACGTAGTCATTTGTTTTAAAATTAATCGTAAACCTAACGCTACGGCTTCATTAGACCGATGTCACGCAAAAAACGGCCTTAAAACGAAGCAAAATCTCCGTTTTTACATTGAACTAAGTCTAATGAAGCCTTAGGGTATTACATACTAAAAGTTCAAGATAGTCGTTGGAAATAATTTAGTTTACACATCTATACTAATATTATAAAGAAAGAAACTTTGTATTTTTGAATTTTTGTATCTATTATTTCTATAGATACAAAAATTCAAGAACTACTGGACCGATTTCAAAAAATCTTTCACTCATAGAAAGCTACGAGTACATTATCTCTGAGTCACATAGGCTATATTTTTTTAATTCCACGCTGGCAAAGTCGCGAGCAACAGCTAGTTCATGTAAATGTTTTATGTATGTTGCAACAGTTCGGCAGTGACGGCGGTGTCCTGGCATCCTCAGTCTGGCCTGCTGGCGTCCGTGGACCGGGGCAAGCGAGCGCTCGTGTGGGGTGACTTGTGACACGCATGGGACTGCGCTCCGCAGACGACGGTTATACCACAGGTACCTACAGCCTTTCTAAAAAAGCCTACCTATGCTGTCAATAAATTCATTTTCGTTCATTTCATTTCACCATAAAAGCTACATTATTTCTGTAAACATTTTTTTTTTTTTCATTAAAAAATATCAGTAGATTTTTGTGAATTTACTAATATTTCCTTTAACCATTCCAAGTAAGCTTGAAAAAGCTTGTGTTAGGATATGATTCACGACAATAGTCGATTGTCGGGATTCGAACCCACGACCGCGAGATTGGCAGTCCGTACCGCAAACAACAAATTTTAACTTGTTTGTTCTATCCAAACGGTCAGAGTGACAGTTATCTCAATAATGTGACGTAGTCCTAATAGCTCAAACTAATGAATTTAAGTTCTGACTCAAATTAATTCAGCGCACTAAATAGAAAGCTTGTTGTTGTCTATAACAGTTAGTTTTCGGTCAATACTATTATATATATGAAAGTAGTAATAAAACACTAATTAGATGATAAGATAATTAATTGTCTATATTTTATTAACTACCGACCATTAGCATATTACATTAGAAATCGATTCTAAATTACCAATTATCGTTTGAAGTATTAGTATTTTGTTAAGATTTATTTTACAGTAATTGATTTAATGAGCTTTTAACTTGTAAATAAGTGTCTGGTTTTGTTAATATTATTTTGAACTAGCGCTATTTCAATTAAAATATGAAAATAACTGTAAAATATTTTCACTGTTGTTCCTAATAACTAAGTGCAAAATGTGATACATAATTTCAGTCCAATCTTTAATATTAATTGCATGTCGAGATATTACGTCAGGCTCATGAGTGTTTTAAGATAAACGTCCTTGCGTGAACGCGGCGATTAAGGAATCAGTCTGAAATATATATTCAATTATGATTCTACCAATGGGAATGAAGCAAAGGTCGTTGCTCGTACGCTCACCTCAAACTTTAATTAATTTAAGGAACTAAATAAACATAACGAATATGTTTTGTAATCAAAAAACGTAATAATTTTTATGTTTTATATTTTGTTGATTTGAAAATATTATTGATCTTTCCGCTACAAAATTACTACCGATGAATTAATTCAATTATTTTTTTTATCATTTTTAACAGAACAACAATTAAGCGTGCTTTCCTAATAATATATAACTGCCAATAGATAACAACAACAGATAATAACGAGTTTCTAAATTAGTTAAACTACGTATAAAGTGTACCATAGAGGTTATAGTTGACATACTCTAGACACGTACGGTTCCCGCTCTTGTGCGAAATCTCTGCCCACAATAGTTAGTCTACGTGTTTTTACATTCATAATCATAAATCATGATATGCGCTCTCCAAGTGTAATGTCCAACTGCATACAAAGTACGTTTTGCTTTTATTGTTCTAACTAAAATGTAAGTCATTCTAAGTCTATTATTAGTTGGAGTAGAAAGTTGTGAAAATTCATGTACGAGTAGCTTATGTTCTTGGACAGTGTTAAGGGAGAAATTTTACCCATTCTGTTTGTATTTGGTGTTCAGGTTCTTTTCTGAACTTGTTTTGTTTTTAAAGAATTATAGACTTATTATTTTCGAAATTATTTGAGACTTGTAAGTTCAGAGAAACGCAAATAAATATAAAGATCTGTGTATTTTTCAAATAGAACAGACGTTTTCGTGTATTTTGTTGTTTTTTTATGAATCTAAAAAAGCCCGTAACAAATCAATTGAGGCTAAATCGCTAAATCAAAGCTCTGGCGCGGTAGTTACACGCCTCCATATTTGTACTCAGCTTATAAATCTCTGTAATTGCATTACTGCAGGTTTAATCAGATGATTACACTTGTTCACTCGGATGTTATTTACTTACGTTACGATTAATTGCATGTCAACGGTCAACGGTGCGAAATCACAAGGGTTCAGTCTTTTACATTTTAATTTTTACATCTTATTAATCACACAAAATTAAAGAGACATTAATTTCACTTTTACAAAAAAGAACCTTACAAAATACCAGCGTTCTACATTTCGTTGATCTGTGTCTACTCTTACATTCTATGGCAGTGTTATCTCCTCGCTCACATTTTGTATTTATAATATAAAATATGTTTTCTATGTTGGCATCCTTGAATACAAGTCGCAACATTTATCTTCCGAATTAGGAATGTCTATGAGCTTACAGTTACTCGGCTCGCATTCCCAGGCCCTGTGGGCAGTACATCAAAGGCCTAAAAGTCACTTATCGCAATTGTTGACAATGTTTATATGGATGGTCAAGTTACTGACCATATCTGGTTTTTGCAACAAGTCGCAGACCTAACGCTTTTAAATAAAACGATCTAAGTTCTCTACCAGTCATCCTACATCTTAGTGAAAAGAACATAGCGAATTCGTGCAGGGTATACAACAGATGAGTACACTATACCAGACAAGGAAAAGTGAATTAGATATATCAATAAAGAGATGGAATATATAGATTAGACTACAAATAAATAATAAGTAACCATATCAAAAAGATACAACCAAAATATTAATTGCCGTGAATAAAATGGTTAGAAAAGGAAACATTAAAAGCTCATTGACCGCAAATGCAATCTAGAAAGGCTGTAACACTATCTTTGAATTTATTTCCTGACTACAAAGGTCGCCACTGAAATTAGAACTCCACTCTAAAACGTACAGAATGGTAATTGTGTATTGAATCAAAGAAACTCTTATTGTAAGAACTCTATTGAATATCTCGATGCAAAAAGCAATCTCGGAGCGCAGTCAAAATGTAATTTATCAAAATTAGATCCATTAATATTGTACAAAACAATAATGAGCTCACGAATAAAACACATCGTAATCTAATATTTTGGTTGTTAATAAAAGCGCATCTCCGCTGGCAATAATAAGTTAACGGGACACGTATAGATTCGCTAATAAACATGCAACGTATTGACTGACAGCGCCTGCCGCATTGTAATTTCACCGTAATAACAGATGCTGACTCATCGGAGGAACGTCTCACGATAATTCAGCCATTAGATTAGTAAAAAGAAATGGTTCGACGACGAACAATACCGCACCGGCGATAAGTGAAAGCGCTTTCGACTTTCGTAAGTTTTTGTGCGACTTTATGTGTGGATTTTCGGTCACATTGTCTGGCGACATGAATCCGATAATACGGCAAATGGAACATCATTAACCATCTTGTACAATACATTGTTTAATATTTATTTATTTATTATTTTATGTATTAATTGTTAATGCTAAAAACAAATATAGTAAAACAATCATACCAAAAGCAATGCGCATAGGGCGGCCTTATCGCTGTCAGCGATATATCCCAGGCATTTATTTTAAGTATCGTCATTGGGAATATTAATATCTGTAAATTACATACCTACACTGCGTACAATAGTTATTTAAACAAAAAGTAAACTAATCATCAAAATTCCAGGTCCATTTGGTAAACATAGTTAAAACACACAAACAGTTAAAAATTCTATACTACAACATCATAAATTATGGAACTACATTAAAATACAACGAAAGCTAATAATCAGATTTAAATTGGATTTAAAACTACACGCTTGCTTATCTACGACTAAGTTATAAATTAAGATAAACGATAAACTGTTATTTAAACTTAAAATCACTTAACATTAGTAAAGTATAAATGAAACACAATCAAATACACATATTAAATAGCAGATATTTGTTTTAAGTTATATCGTTAAAAATTCAAACGCCAAAGTTATTACACAAAACACTTTAAAGTTAGAATAAATATTACATTACACAAATCAGTATTATCTGTAAATTCAATTTATCAGACTAAGCAGAGCGCGATCAAAGCCTGCCGTCGATTCCATCACAACGTCGAAAAACATGAACGAATTTGTGAGGCTCGCATTTCGCTTTTCGCCTGATTCGATTACTCGCAACACGCGGCGAACCGTTCACAAACCGTTTGTCGCCAAAATGAAGCGGAAAATTTAATAGTCCACTTTTCAGTACGTGATCAGCATTTTACTTTTTATTATTTCCACAATGATGCCCCGCTTTCGTTTCCCGCCGCGCCGCGCCGGGGGCAGCTTAAGTGTTTGTAGTGGACCGTTTTGCTTTCGTTTTAAAAGTCCTATCGCAGTCGCATATCACAGAAAAAATTCTCACAATGTAATTCAATTTGAAACTTCTTTGTATGTGTAATTAGAAATTTATATAAAGACACACAATGTTACACGTTATCGAACATTCTAAAGTACTGTTCGGCTGTCGACTTGTGCGGCTACAAACATATCGCCGGCATACGTACGTGCGAGAGACGGCAATTTTAACAGCCACTTGAACATCGTTAATTCATTCGTCGCTCTTTCACTTTAAAACGGAAACATTTCGGTGTACAAAATCAGGGACGGTAACGGTGTACTGAACAAGTTGGAAAATTATCGATGTTTAATTGACGTGTGCGTCGTGCGGCATTTGTTTCGTGTCGTACGGAACGACAATGCGAGTGTGAAGTTGTAATTGTGATCGCCGAAGTGTTTCGGAGCCGGCGCGGCGCAGCGAGGTGGACGGCGGTGGTACCGTTGGCGGCTGAGCGGGCGAGCGAGCAAAGATTTGGCGTAATGACCTACGGCTACGTCGTCTCACCGCTCGATGTCTCATATCTTAATCGCGTTTACGCTCGCCGCTCGCGGAGACACGCCGCCGCATTCTACGACCGCAAGACGCTCGTCAATCGCCTCATCAACCTGATTAACTAATCATATCTAGCTTGCTTTATGTAACTGGACTCGTAATCTTCCCTATTTGCCGTTTCAGTGTCCACCTTTTTGTGCGCTTATACTCTTGCTTATCTCTTGAACATAGACCATAATAACTGGACCGGTGCATCTTGCGACCGCTGTCTTACAACATAGAATTCATCATATTCAGTACATAATGCTCACATTTGCACCAGAGTTATGCTATTCAAAGCTTTATGTTGTGTTATTCTGTTTTTTTTTTAATTTCCGATCAGTGAAACGTTAATATTTTGATTACTTATATCTGCCAAAAATAAAAAAATATTATTATCAACATTACTCCTAAGAAATAAAGGTAGGTCTTATGACGATTTAAAAAACTAACGGTATTCAAAAACAAAAAAACCTTAATTAATTACGTTGTTTTTAACGCTAATTGAACACTCGTAGACGCTAAGACGCTTCGAATATCGGCACTTGACACGGTATTAATATAACCGTAGACAATCACATACACATAGAGTAATTTGAAATTACCGTTCTAAGAATAATTATGTTTTTTTGGTAGCAGTAAGGCCAGTAGTCCTCACGCAACATCACTATCGCCGGCCAGAGGCGGGCTAATAGCAGTTATTAGTAAATCAGTCTGAGAAATCGACAACAATGAGCACGGAATACCCTCATTGCTCTGCCTCATTCATTTAAGTTTTTGTTGGACGACATATGTGTGTCATCTTTTCACTTAATGAGTGGCCAAAATAACCATCCATCGTTTGCAAATTATTTATTTTATTGTCTTTAATTAAGTAATATCAAGTTCCGTTAAGTAAAATATAAAGCTATAAATTTTACCATAATAATTGACTAATTTTACCAACTCTACAAAAGCACTCGTATGTTACAATTTTATAACTAACGCAGAAACTAAATTATCACATACAGTTAAGAAAGCTATTAAGAAGTGTGAAAATGCACTTAATTTTTGTTTTCACCTAAAAAGGCATTAAAAACGGTAAGAAACAAACCAGTGGCAGATTTCTGGCAATGATGCATGTTATCACACATCAGGGGAGACGGTGGCTACGAGGATGGAGGTCTTGGTCATCCTGCCCGTTAACTGCAGCTATAACATGCACTTTGTATATTTATAACCGTGACTTAACACAAAATAAACTACTCTCCAAGTGTCTAGTGAAATGTGTTTTACTCACGGAAACTTTAGTCGATATTAATGTTCTGTTTTAAACTTTACGACTAAAACTCATTTAATACGGAATAAAACGCGATTTCAACAACAATTTCTCTAATTCGATTATAAATAAAAATATGTACTCGTATTTATAATAATCAAATTCCAGCTGTAGATTTATCCGATAGATATCGATTATTCGTGCTATTTCTTTCGTTATATCGTCTAATATTGTTTCCCATTTCCAGGAGCAAAACTGATCGAATTAAACCAAATCCATTTGTCGATGAATAAACACAATTAACCAGAGTCTAGTATCATATTTAGATTAAAATTCCTTTCTACTAATGAAGTAAGGTAAAAGAAAAAGTTACACAATTACAAAACAGTTTTGCATTAAGTAGAACATGTAGGCGATCGTTTAATTAATGTAATGAACATTGCAGCCCATAAACATGCACTTAGTGGCCCATTAAACTGTATGTCCACCCCAGAAGCATTAACGTCTCTTCAACTGTTTACTAGTGTGCTCTTATCGCTGTATCTCACAATCCCTTTACACATAGGTTCTACGGAAAAACCTTCATGAAGGTTTTAAGCTCTTGAAATTCCTTTACTTGAAAAAGAATTAAAAATATAAGCAAGCTTTGCTATCTTTTGTAGATCGCCTGCGTGAGGTCGGTTTTTTACTCGACAAAAGCCACAAACTTTTTATTGATTTACAAATACTTAAATCTTTAAATCGTTAATTATCGTCATTACTTACAATCAACTAACATTACAAGTTGATTAAAAAATCTTAATTGAAATGAAAAGGCATGTACGTGGAGACAAGAAGCCGAATTATAACTGTTTATTCCGACATTAGGTATCGTATCTTGTTACAAACAGTTACAGTGATTCGGATTATTGTTTAAACAACAATTCAATTAAATTCAGGACACAGCGTCCGTTTGAGACACCGCTTGCGCCGTGTGCAAATATACGGCAACTATTAAATAACGGTCGGCCCACAATGAACGTATCAATTTCAGTTTGTTTTGCCGTAACTAAACACTTCGCTGCGCTATCTCGTCTTACTTTAATAAATTAAGCCTAACTCATGTACAGGATGTGACGTATATTTTTTGTCGCCCGCAAACAGGGACGTGTATTTATTGAATGCTCGTCTCATTGCGACTTAACAAGTTCCTTGCTTGTTTACCGCTTACGGTTCTTATATGCATCGTAGAGGTACAGCTAGTTAATAAAGACATAAACTGTCCATAATTATGAATTATTTTTAGACATAAACGAAGAATGTATTTTGTGTAGAGTCATAAAAATTATCTAAAATGAGAAAAATTAATTGAATCGCACCTTTTTGTCGATAAAACTGTTTAATTTTTTAAACTTTACTTCGATGAAGTTGTCTAATTTTTAAGAATTTACGTCAATGTTTATCTGTTTAATTTTTAAGAATTTAAAAGTGCTCGTGTATTTTTTCTCAGGCCACGAGCGAGGTTGAAGGGTCGGAGACATTCGCGGAGGGTGCTGAGGTCCTGGACTTCCTGCGCGGCGTCACCACAGACCTGCTGCAGCGTTTCGCCTAGCGCCCTCTGACAGCGAACAAGACACGTACCAAACATTATCATACTCCAAAATGATGCACTATTCAAATACTTATAAGAATTATTATATTTGTGACATTGTATATCTTACAGCTTGTAATATTCGCGGTTCATTATTATTAAAATTGTGAATACTTTTTTTAAAATATAAGAGGTGCTTTACCACTTGTGATCGGGTTACGCGCGGCTACAAAAAATGCCTTATTTTCTTGAAACCCGTTTAAAATAAGACTTTCTATGTGCTATAAAGTATTTTCCAATAAATATGCGTAAGCGACGCACTGCCCTTTTTAACTAACTTTTCGTATTTCAGAATATTTCGTGTGTAATATTCAATGTGTAAATTGGCTAAGCACGCTATGTATTTGTGAATTTAATGTACATAATTATGTAATTGTGATATATTTTTTGCCACACGGTTATATTCTTGTGTGATAACTGTTTATAAATGTATGGCATAGTCGATACATAATATATAGCTTTATAATGTTGTTGATTGTAATGTAACGTTTATACAAAGAAATAACGGTACATTTTCTATACGTCCACAACAATAGAAGTAGGAAAAACTAAATGGCCAATTTAGAGTAGCGTTACAAATAACGCATCGTCGCCGCGGCGTTTTTAAATCTTACGCACAATGAGCGATAAATTAATAGCCAGCTATTATTGTCAATGTGGCATCATATTTGTTTAGCGAGAGAGCGCGGCCCTCCTGCGCTCGCGGCCGCCGCTCGCACGCTCATTAGCAAACAATGATCGGGCTTCAACTTGCGAAATAGGGATGAAAACCACGCAACTATCGATACTTTTACTTGCTAATTGTATCAATAAATACTTAGTATCGCATCGTCGATGTCTTTGTACGTAGCTAAAAAAAATCTAGTCGAGCAAGTTAAATTAAAAAAAAACTGATCCTAATAATGTTTTGTAGATGCGACCATAAACATCACAAATATTCTGAAATGAACCATTCTATTCTAGAAGGCCGCTAAAACCTTTAGTACCTTTAATATTTCGTGGGTAATTGTAAAATATACAGGTTCGCAGTTCTTACCCTACGGCTTCATTAGATCGAGTTTGTAAAAAACGGAGATTTTGCTTTGACGTAAGACCGTTTATTGCGTGACATCGGTCTAATGAAGCTTTAGGTTTAGTACCAAAATTTTATCGGATCCTATATGTATGCTAACATGTAGTAAGGTTTTATCCCTAGTCGAGCATCTATCGCGATCAATAAACAGCGAATATAGCAAAGAATTCGCGCTCGCAGCCGCTGGCGATACATCCATAATCCCGTGACGTGTATTTTGACGGACGCGTTCTGCCGCTTTTTTCGCGCCAGTTTTTACCGCCATTTTTTTTCCACCTCCGCCCGGCAGTCCGTTGAACCTGCGACGTTTATAAAGAACTATTTTCACATGCAATTACACGTATAGCCGACTTAATTACCCGAAACCGCTGCGACGCCGTCGCCGACGGGACATGGAGGCCGATCGAAAAAACGACCTAATCCGGCGCCGGTTAAATTACGCATCGTTAACCTTAGCCGCGGCTAATAATAGCGTAACTACTGCTTTGCATGGTAATTCAAGCCGGCGCCTAGTCTCTCTACGTTCGAAAGTTTCTTGCCAAGAGAACATGTCATTTCTTTATAAATTTATGAAACTGCCTGTTTGTTCGACAGGCGATAATTTTCTGTAGGCATTTCAGCCATATTTCTAAGCTAGTCAATTAAGCTCGATTGATAAATGTGTTTACAATTCTATGTATGTGATAATTTTATTTCATTATTTTTAACGGGGCTACTGCTACTTGTATGTTTTGAATAAAAACTTTATAATAATTGTTAAAACGCTATGATATTTTGTAATGTTTCGTCACGATTTGTTATTATTTCAAATTCTTAATATTTACAAATCCACATTTATAAACATGGTTTCCAAATACTCTTCAGAATTACAATCATAAGTAGAAAACGAAAATTATGAACCATGTGCTATTTGTGTCGATTCTATTATACTTGTGCAAATTATTATGTACCTAAGTACCAGATAACCTTACGTTGAGAATACCTATCAAACAAATATTAAAGATATGGGACGGGAATTAGAAGAAAAAATAATCTGGACAAAATTGTAGTTGATTGAAATAAAAAAATCTTCACAAAATTTTCTGTGCCTTTTTAACCTAAAAAGTACTTATAAATTGCTAATATGTAAACAAGTGAACGTATACCGTTTGCTATAATATGGTAAACTGCAAATATTTTTTTACTAAATTACAGATAAGTTATATTCTAGTTATAAGCATATTAAATAGACTGTTATTGTACGTAAATAAACAGCTTCTACAATTCGTTTTTTAAATTTCAAAAAAGCATTTTTTTTAATTCTTTTTTTCCACCAGTATCGACCGAACTGATGTCTTTTAAAAAATATTATTGTGATAAATTAATGAATATTATGTACTCTGTTGGTTATTTTGTAATTACGCACAGATGATATAAAAAATCACATAATTTTTTTAATCATAGATAGATGGACCTAAAACATTTGTAGACAGTAATGCTCAATACGATTGACTAGGTTATTCTTATCCATACATTTCTATTATTTTACTATCCTAAAAAGAAACGTGATTATTTTTTAAAATACACAAATGTACTACAATCCTTCTCAGTCGTTAGTGTGTGTGTGTGCAGTCAATTTGAAATCTAATATTTATTTAACGGGACAAGAACCGTTTTGATGGTTTCAAAAATAAAAGGCGTCATTTCACCTATGGTATTAATGTCCCCGCAGATGACGATGACAATACTTTCGGTCTAAAAGTTAGGAATTTCTTTTTCTGGATTTTTATTAAAAGATTAAAATAAAATATGTGACTGATGTATTAAAAATGTTTTTGTTGAGTTGAGAATAAAACTTACATGGCAATGTGATGTGATCTTTTTCATTAAAGGACAAGCTTTTTGATAATTCATCTCCAAATCGCCATAAAGTATAATGTTTTCTTTATTTAATTATTTATTATGAATTCTTACTTTATAGTATTTTCAAGTCCTTAGCTTGTCAAATCAGCCGAGATTAATAAATTTTATTTCGCACAATACCATTTTACTAGTACCAAATTTCTGCGTGCCTATTTAGTACTATTACTTTTTCGCAACCTCCAAATGCTCCAATATTCTATAACACTATTCAATTTTCTTACTTTGTTTTTAATATGTACATTTTAGTGTTGGACACTGACACACAAGGCTGCTATTTCTCAATTATTTATAACAAAATATTTTTAAATATGTTAATATCATACATACGATCATTTTGTAAATCAGCATTTGTCCCGGGATTTATTTTTTAATCTTGGTCATCCTACAAATAGTGTTTTTTGGTGTTATAAGAGAGGCCATACGGGAATGGGCTTTAGTATGTTTTTCCATATAAAAGACTTATGAATTGAGTCGTTTAATAATAACTCGGGGAAGTATTACAGCATTAACATGGTTTATTAACATGTAGTAAAATTGTTGAAGAAAACATATTTTTTATTGTAATAAATCATTTCCAATTATGACCTTTCTAATTTTACGGCGACTTTGGTGGGCTTTCAGCTCAGGATAATTTAATTAATTTATGTAAATGAAAATGTTTTGCAGCATGTGTTTTTTATCTTCATCGATGTTTACTAAATGGATTGTGTATTCAATATGCGATATAAATAAGTACATATATTATTTATTGAGCTCGTTTTATTTATCCTAATATGGTGTAATATGTATTGTAATGTTTTTCAATTCAGGTATTTGAAGATGTGTCTAAAACAGTGGTATTTTACTTCTTCGCTGGCCATTCTTCCCGACGTAATCGAATAAATTTAATATTAAGTATTTGAAGCAACTGAGTGGTAACTCATAAACCGATAGACAGGTCTTTCTATCTACAGTTTGATACTGAGTAGTGATTGTATTGTTTTAACAATCGACACTGAGCTATTGTGGCCAGCTGATGTGTTTTCATCAAACACCTCGACGTCTAAACATTACACGTCACCTATATTTGCATCGTCACGGTTCGCCAAACTGAACATCTGTGTAGTGTTTTGTGTTACTTTATTTCACACAGATAAAATCTCGACGGACAACAGCGCTCGTCATTACAGGTAGTGTTTTCTTGTAATGGACGGGCGCGATATGATATCTGTGCCGGCCCGATGACCACCTCATGTCTATCAATAGACCCACAGAAACCGATATACGAAACGACTAACAGTATTCGTATACACCGGTATACACCGTTGATGTTGCTTTTTTTAATTTTATACCGACAAAAACTATACTCGTATTGGGAGCGAAATGAGCGTGTAGTAATTATATGGTGCGATATTTAGGTAGTAATTACGCGGAGGTCGAGGAGCCGGTAATTGACAGGTGAGAGATCGCGGTGACCCGGTGCAGGCCACTTGCCGGCTCTTGTGCTGAGAGCACTTCGACGCGACACGGTTACAATGAGTGCCGGAGACGCGCGCGCACCACAATGCCCGATATGGTTGCCAAATCGACACACGATAAACAGGACTTACAGAAAAGTAATCATTTTTTCCCCACCCTTCCAAAATTCCGCCAGAAATAAATACTTTGAAAAGTTAAAAGAAACAGATTTAAGATATCACATTCTGTCTTCAACAGGTACTATTTCAATTTGAATTGATCATAACCCTGTCAATCCATCAATAACGAATGGGCAACCTAATGATAATTATCGTACATCACTTTCAAATAAAGTCTGTCAAACGCTCTCGATACGATCTGATCCAATTGTTAAATCGTAGTCCAATTATAGAGGTACTGATAAACAGGTGAAATAATTTTGATTTGATTCAATCGTTGTCTAATAAGTTCTCTTGATAACATTAGAATACAAACTTCATATAACATTTTTAAAATAACGTCCCGATGAAATGTTGACACAGGAGTCATTCTAGCAGACCACAAGCCACACGAAGTAACATCTCGACACGCAGATGTAAAGCCGACGGAAACAATAACATCGCTACGTGCGAAATGGTTTGCGAATGCAAATCCGTTACTTATTCGATATGAACCAGTGAGCCAGATATCGATTTTAGAAAGTCGATTCCGAACCGCGGTGATGAAACGTGATCGCTTGTCTTTCAAACCATCACCGCTGATGGACGCAGGGTGAAGATAAAATGCCGATTGTGCTAAGCTTTTAGCTTTTTCCGTCGACTTCGTGCGCGCGCTTTGCATTTCGATTCATAACCCAGATCCCAGACGTCATGTAAAAAATCAAAATCGACCTCATTCCGCAGCTCGATACCGGAATATTATATTAAATACCTATTATTTAGTTCAGCTTTTACGTTTAGTTGGTATATATCAACATTTTACTTGGAAATTTTATCTTTAAACATAAAATCATGCTTTAATCGTTCTACTATAAATGAATTAAAAAAAATACAAGACTCAGTTCCTCAGTAGAAGACCTCTGACTAGAAATAAACTCGGCTTGAAATACTTACAAATGTTCAAAACGAAATACGAGCACTACTCGTATCATTCTGTAATATGCAGATTCAGACAAATTATTTTAATACTTATTTAAAACAAGTTTCTCGTACTTTCATAAATATTGAGAATAAATATCAACTCTTAATAGCGAACATTATACTTATTGATGTTGGTACTCGTCGTAAAACTCCGCTATAAAAATAAAATTACATTAACAAAGCCCCCGTACTTGCATTGCCTACTAACACACTAAAAGGATCAACGTCAAGAGCAATATCTTAAATTAATACCGCCGATATTAATTAAAGACTTAAAATTACTTGCAGATTTATATCGCAACTTTTTGGAGCAAACCTTTTTAATTTTAACGACCAATTAAGGTCTTCAACAAGTCCAAGTTTACTAAATTATCAGTACATTCTCAATATTTGATAAACAAATCCACTATATTTAATTTAATGCATTTTATTCACATTCATTTATATTCATTCACAAATTAACGGAATAAAATTCCCCTTCAACCTACATCTGATCAATAAAATGTAAGTAAAGTTACTTTTTTTACATTTTAACAACAATATATATTTAAGATTTCTAGGCAGAGATAGGTTTTAAAATGTGCGCACACTCTTTTATTAACGCCACCCGTTCACTGTAGACTTGACAGTTGGTAGTCATCAGCAATCAAGTGTTGGATGTACCTCAATAAATTAATGATTGGAAAAAAATGCACTCGCTATTGTTTAAGAGAATGCGAGAACAAACCCCTCGAGCGATAATTAGTTATCGCTTTTTTATCAGAGTTAATTAGATTCCTTTAATGTCTATAACTCGAGGCGGCTCAACTAATTAGAAATCTTAAATATAGGTAACACATTCGCCCCGTACTAACGGTACGAATATAAAGCATTTACCAATCAATCTTATCTTCATTTAACTTTGGTTGGTAGTTTAATTTAATTGGTAGAGTCAGAGAAAAACGAGTAAAGAATTCACCTCCAACACAGGCGTTAAAGTTTTATTTTGTTTTTTATGTATCCTCATGAAAAGAAATGTGCGACTAACCGCACCGTATAAGTATTGACACTAATTCTCGTGCAAAGCGAGTCGATGTTCTATCTTAAATAATAAATAGTCGGTAACAATCGATCGGGAAACGATAAAGAGACAACTTGCAACCTCTCACGTTTCCCCGACTGGCTTCTGCTACGTAAATTGCGTCCGCAATACGAACGAATCGCGAACACGGTGTCCATATTTAACGTTTAACAGTGGAAAATCATGTTGTTTATCCGTATTATTTAAATAAACGCAGGTTAACACGAAGTTGTTGATTCTCGGTGATAATCATGCCTCGCCACCGCTCGCCTGAACACTTCACAGCTATTACGTAAACAAGAGCGAAAATCGTGATTCGAACCGCAACAGCCGGAGGGTTGCAGATGTAGGAATATCTCCAATAACCGCACCTCCTCGTAAATTGTTATCTTCGATGATCACGAGGCTATCCGGATGATAAAGCTCCCATCAAAGAACACATACAAGTGAGCAATGTTGACGGATGCACAGCTAATCGATATTAAACTCGGGCTGGGAGTAAGCGACTAGTCGTGACTCAGTCATTTAATCACAAGCATGCGAGCTAATTAGAGCAGGTCGCGAACCTGCGACCGGTAATGAAAATCACAAATGAACCTCGTTACGCTGTAAAATTGCACGACGCTTACCTCTTATGTTATAATTATGGGTTAGCTAAATGACGTTGTTAGTTATACGGGTAACAGTTATTACAACATTGACAGACGTCTTGCATTGTTACTTGGTGCATAGGCTGGACGTGACATCTTCAAAAGACACCTAGGTAAAAATCCTTTTACCACGTTTCTTTCCATTGACAAAGAGGAATCAGGAAACTCGCAGTTAAATGCACAATGACTAGCTGCGTCCTCGGCAATGTCACAGCAAACACGGCGTACATTAAAGGATAGCCGACAACGGTACCTGCAACTAACAGCTCAATTGTGGCCGCGCATCAATCAGTTTGATGGCAAAGTAATAACTCGCTGTCGGTAACGCAGCCGCCGCCTTTGTACTTTAAACCTGTTACACGTATAGGGAAAATATACGATTTGCACCAAAAATTATAACTGTAAAAACAATATTGAGATATATTCCTTCTTTTGTAATTTAATCACCATATTCATATAATTTGGAATTGCTAAAAACGTACACAGCAGTAATCAACGCTTAAAAATTGGTAAAATTATTAATAACAATGAGTACAATGTTTATTGTTATTGTGTAGTCGATTTGAAACATGAAACATAAGGAAATGTTTGTTATCTAAACATAATTTCAATGTGATCAAGACAATATTATTAAATTGCCAGGGGTCATGTCGACGAGGCTGCGCTCTCTCGCGATAAACTCTAATGATAGTTGCTATTCAATAACGCAAATACTATCCAAGTTTAACACAACAATAATTTATACAATCAACAGACATCTATGGATTAAATTGTTATTGCATATTATACGTAAATAAAGTGGAAAAAGAACTGAATCTATAAATACTAATAAAGGAAAATGCACGTTATCCGGAATATCATGCGAAATCTTAAAGCTAGGAAAGAAAACTTAACTGCTCAGCAATCTTGACCGTTTATAAACTATTTCCAATTTAACTTGTACTAAATGTATCAATAGTAAATTAATGAGAGTGGCGATCGAATGGTCTCTAATAAATTATCTACAACGCGAAAGGCACGTGTTATTTATGACGCAGCTGGTAATCGATTGCATTACGGAATATTACAGTAATCTCATTTTAGTACACCTTACCGATGCGACCGATTGATCGATAGCTATCGATATATATTAATAGAATGACGATAGCGAATCCCTTAGCACGCGCCACCGCGCCGACTGTACCTACCTCGACCGCTCGTACCCTGCACAGGAAGTGAACTAGTAAAACTGGAATCATCAAGTTTTACTTTATTTGCGTAAGCGACTCTCCTTTTTAACAACTACATTACATTGACCTCTAAGCCGCATATATTATCTTTACGACGACCTAAACCATAATAGGGCTATAGTCGACACCGGCACGTGTCTGAATGGCGTCACTTGATACCGAACGACCACAGGCTGTACCTCTGTTTCTATTACTCTGTGTCAGTATTTCTTATCTCTAGATGTATCTCCGCTGTGAATCACCGTGTAGACACGTTGTATTATCTCATCAGAGTGGACGCGGTCGCACGGCGCGGCAGAGGGCGCCATTAGCATACAAGTGAATTATCTCGATCTGCGGGCGCGAAGCTGATTGCAGTCGTAACGCTTCCGCGGCGTATTGAATTCGGAACCAACAGTGCAACGCGCTGGCCGTGTGATCCCTAACGATAGCCATCTCTCCGCGTGCTCTGACTGCGTACCGACTTGATATATCCTAGCGCATCGCTCTTTAGCGCTATCACTTCGTCTTGCTTGCTGCTATCACTTGGACTATCTATCAGGGGGAAATTCGTAATTTCCTCAAATCTACGCTCTTTGTCGTTACGGTACTCTTACTTCAACTCAGATATGTCTCTTGTTGTTTTGTCCTACGGTACTTAGGTATTTTACAAGATTTCATTTAGATAATCTTGAAATACTACATAAACAGCTAGTGCTTTAAGGAAAACATTGTGCAGTACGTTTGTATAAATAGTTCTTGAAGAAACTTTCATGAATCTATTCGTCACTTCGTCAAAAATATTACAAATGCATACACAGGAAGACACGAAACATTTTATTAAACATGTTATAAATTGTTAGGTCATCGTGCGCCTTTCGCATAAACGCCTGCAGTAAAATGAACATTTAACATTGTATATCACTGACGGAGTGTAAAATATCAGGCGTGTTAAATTAATTAAGCTGAAAAACTGTGTGAATTTTTATTTGCCGAAATGGTTATTGTCATATAGAGAAAATCATATAATCCAGAATGTGAAATTAAGTTGAAATGTATTTCTGATTTACTTTTGTGTATTATGGATTTTGAAAACGAACATTTGGGGATATATTTTTAATGTCCCTAGATGAGGAAATGTTCAAGTATTTTGCTAGCAGGGCGCGTGACACGGAGGTATACTGCAGAGGGGACACATAACGGTGACATTAGCGTTTATCGTGTTCCTGTCTGGAGACACCGCGCCGCCGTGTCTACCAGGCGAGCATAACCACGACGTAGGGTCAAGTGAACTCGCGTGGGAAGTTTATACTAACACCGACAGCATATTATAGGTTTATTAATTCTTCATGTTAATTTATTCTTCTTATTTACTAGTAAGCTTTAAAAAGCTTTCAAACCCACGACCGTAAGGCTATTGGATCTTTACTCCTTTATTACCATTCACTTATTAAAGAGGTATTAAGTATTTATCAAGGTGGGGTTTTATCGAATGATGTCGAAGATCAAAGACCAAATGTGCAAAAATAACTAAATTACATGAGTTGGGCGCGATGCGTTTATTATAGCCCAAAGCAAAATGTATATAAGAGGGGTCATAGGGCACTGATAGTTGCCGCAAGTCGTTTTAACACACAGCAAGATGCAATAAATCACAGGAGTGACAATGCAGAAAATAATCAATAAACATTACATTCAATTAGCATAGTGTTAATTACAACCATAATTGCAGAGTTTAGTGGTTAAATTTCTAGTCGAACATTTAATTTAATACTTCCTTGTCTTCTAAGATGTTTGCTTTCAGAGCTGTATAAGATAAAACTCAATACATAGTCAACAATATCGAGAATTTAAATGCAAAATTCTATTTAGATAATTCTATTTTGTTTTGTTAAATTGCATGATAACAACTGTGGCAGTTTAATCTACATATAGCGCTAAGATTACGTTAGCCGCCTACAGACGTTTAGTTTTATAACTGTACGTCATTTGAACTGCACAGACAAACTGTACAGTTCTTAGTTTTGCCTACGCACGTTAGATTTAACTGAGCAGGCGACTTGTAAAGTTAAAACTGAGCGCAAACTAGTATAATATAATCATACTCTATGACTGAGCGTCTGGAGCCGGCTTAACTCTGACTCACAAAATACACGACGTTATCTAGGTAGTGCCTTGTCTATAAAATATTATAGCTTAAAATAAATTAATCGTAACACGTCAGAGTGCGCTGCCATCGGTACTGTATTGGCTCGGCTTCATCAGACTGAAGTCGAGATAAAAACAGACTAATACCCGTTCTCACCAACGAACCCTTAAAGTAGTTTTAGATAGGTGTCTTTTTGCTTAAAGGTCTCCCTAAACCTAACTCATACCTAAATTGTTTTGATATTTAAAGTGACACTTAACTATTGGTGAAAACGAAAGTAGTGTTAGGTGACATTTAAAATGCATTAACCGTTACCTAAAGTTTAGGGATTGTTGGTGGTTCGTCATAAAACGTAGGTTTTATGACGAACTCGCGCAAATGAAGCCGAAGCATCAGAAAATATTTGTAAAACCTACGTAGACCTACGACATGGACATAAAAAAGGAGAAAATCCAGAATCGAATTAATTTGAGGAAATTCATATAATACCATAATGTAAATCTCTACGCTTCATCTTTATAGAGAAAAGGTAGCATCACTATTTTCTACCAAAGACTACATTTTTATGCTCGCTTTACGTCACGTCACTGACAGGACATGTGTGCGACAAAAATGGTGACCGTATACCAGCTGGCATTCTTATTCTGATGTTACAAAACCTGACATTTCTTTTATAATAAAAGTGAAGTGTTATGGCGTCCGTTTTGGATTTGATCAAACATTATCAGCATGCTATTGAGAAATATCCAAATGATGAACAAAAAGTAAGTCTAATTTTTAAATTTTCCTTGTTCTGAAATGATTTTTCAGTTCACCATAAACACTTTAAGATTTATCATCAATGGCTTCACTAAAACGAAAACAAAATCGGTTACATCTGCTCTTTATAGTTTGTTAGGTTTGATAAAAATGCAACACAATTATCACAAAGGTTTTCTATTTAATTATAAAAGCCACATAGCTATGTATCTGTCAAACTTTTATATACCATTTTTTGCATTTATAGCGATATATAATTAAAGTTACACAATTGAGAAAACGTCGTGTTTAATGTTGCTTTGTATATTTACATGGTTTATCGTTTTATCTTACTCTTACTTCTAATAATATACTTGATACACTCCTGATATTTTGTCGTCGCCTCCGCGGTTATAACAAGCCACTATGTATTTAGTTTTCAATTTCTATTCAGGCAGATGTTATCTCTACATTATTGTAAATACATAGAAACAATAAACGTTTACCCAAGATTACAATGTTTCGTTTTTTCTTATTCTGATTATTTTGGGAATTTTGTAGACTACAACTAATACATGCTCATAGAACCATTAGCACTATTGTACACAGACTAATTTTGACTAATACCCTTTTCTAAAAATCAAGAAATAAAGCTCTGTTACTTCCCTTAAGGTTTTGTATTAGGTATAATTTCTTAAACTATCTAAGCCAAGTGGTGTGCCAAAGGTAATGTAAATGTAGTAAATAAACAAACATTGCAGTTTTCAACCCAACTTGTTGATATGCAAATAGTTCAAATAATTATTAACTAGTCTCCTCTCATCTCTTAACCTTTAATAACCTAGACTTTCAATTTTGATACCATTCTTTTAAACCGAATGTTTACATTACTTTCGTAAATCAGGCTACTAAGGGTAAAGATTTGTTATAACCTTTGATATCAATGGTTATAAAAACAATAGATGTGCTTCCACCTCATAATAAATAATTACATACATTATATAAGATCAACTCTAATTACAGCACAAAGTTTGTACCACTTAGCATAGTCATTGTTATAGTTAACTCTATAAAGTACACAATTCTAAATTACCTATTATTCTATAGTCAAAATGGTAATATACATGTAATAGAATACTAAACATATTTAAAATGTCACACATTAAGTACAGACAAGCATATTCAAAAATTGTCATAGCCGTTTACTTGTTTGCTATCTGAAAATATTAAAAAGAAAACAATAAAGATTTTTAATTTAGTGTTACTTGTTACAGATTTTAAAATGTATAAACAAATTATTTCAACTGGATGTAACAGTACAACATCTGCAAGAGACGGGTGTTGGCAGAACTGTGAATGCGTTGCGCAAGGAGCCAGCGGACGTGGGCCAAGCCGCCCGCGCCCTCGTCTACAAATGGAAAGTCATGGTCGCTGCGGAAGAAAGTGACCAGGAAGGTGACCACAGAAATGACAGTGAGCCTACATGATCATAAATTTCATTGTTTATGTAAACCTTACAACTATTATAATATTAGCATGTGTGAAAATGTTAATATTTTAATTGATTAAGTATAGAATGTAATATTTTGCTTAGAATTAATGCACACTTATATTTTCATTTCATTTTTTGTTTCTAGTACATTTTACTGTTAATTATAACTGCATGTTGTGTTCGGATATTGTTGTTTTAATGTCGTAAAACTTGATGTTTAACAATTATTAAGTATAAAATGTAATTATCCTTGAAGTAACTTCAAATAACAAAATGAATAAATCAGATGAAACATTACTATTCTCAAATTATTTATCAACTATTTATTATTATTATGTTAATATCATCTTTAACCAATAATTTATTTAAAAATTTGCTAGATGTTCACAGACTAAAAAAAAAATATTTCAAATGTGATATGCCTTGGAGTTATATAAAAAATGATTGAAAACAGGTTACATGAAACACTTCAATACTATCCATATATTCATGAATCCTTTATTGAATTATACATTTTGATTATAAATGAGTGGGTTTTTCCAGTGGTGGGTGGGGTACCTTGTTTTGTCTTCAGGGACTGGTCGCCCCTTATCGTTCCACTGGGTTTTCCTGCTTCTGCATGTCATTCATATTTCTTTTCATAAAGTGTGTTTTAAAGTGGTATCAAACTGTAGCCTATATGTAATAATTTATAGGATAAATGTAAGTTCTTTATTTAATCAGCATCAAACTACAATGGCCATATAAGTGAAAGAGATAGTGAAGATAGTACACCTCAGTCAAAAAGTAGACATGACCGATATGAGAAATCATCAAAGTCAAGCAAATCTACAGACGATTATAGACATATGAATGGTGATAGTACACATAAGCGTAGACATCACAGCAGTGAGGTATGTTTCTTTTAAACATTCATTTTACATTGTTTTAAGTACATTATCATTTTTTATTATTCATTTTTACAGGAGGAAGAACCTGAAATAAAAAAATCAAAGCACTCAAGTACCAACGATGATAAATACAAAAGAAAGCACGTCAAAAGTGAATCAAGCGAAAGTGACACCCAAGACACAGACAATTCTCAAAGTGACAGTAGTGATTCTGATACATCGCAAAGTTCGGAAGAAGACAGAAAGCCAAAACATAAAATAAAAGAAGAAAAACAGGAACAAGATAAATCCTCACATTCTTCTAAGCACACCTCACACACTAGTCACAGAGATCGAAAAAATGAATCCAGTTCTGAAAAACGGCATGAGTCATCAGACAGACATTCAAAACATCGATCAGAATCAACGAAACCAGAAAAATCTTCTTCAGTAGAAAAAATAAGTGGATCACATAAACAATCCGGCACCAAAGATAAAGAAAGTAATTCTAATAAAAGAGATAAATCGAGTCATAAATCTACGGAGAAAGAAAAGAAAAGTGAATCTTCAAGTAAACATAGTAGTTCTAAAAAAGAAAGTTCACACAAAACGGACAAGCAAAAAAATTCGTCTGAAAAACATTCTAGTGCATCTGAGAAACAAAACAGCTCAAATGAAAAATCTGAAAAAACAAAAGAGAAGTCATCAAGTAAAGAAGTATCAAAAGAGAACCACAAATCAAGAGAAAGCAGTAGCAGCAAGCAGAGTTCCTCCAGCAAAGATAGAACAAGTAAAGAGAGTTCGAGTAAAGACAGATCAAGTAAAGATAAATCGAGCAAAGATGACTCAAATAAAGATAGGTCTAGAGACAAACACTCATCATCAAAAGAATCAGACCATAGTCAAAAATCTGACAAAAGGCATTCTTCCGAAAGCAGTACAAAAGATAAGAAAGATAAACATAAAAAAGAAAAAGATAAAAATGGAGATGATAAAAAGAGACATTCTCATTCTTCATCGAAATCAAGTAAGTCCAGCTCCAGTAAGACGGATGATATACCAAAGAAAAAAGCTCATGTCAGTCACAGCGAGGACGGCGACAGCGGCGACGACGGGATCGATTGTGGGTCAGGTATGTACTTGAAGTGTAAATTAGATATACAGTCAAACTTGGATAAGCGGGAAACCTCGATAAGCGAGAAACCTCGATAAGCGAGACAAATGTCGCGGTCCCTTGGACTCTCGCTTATCCAGGTTCGACTGGTTTAAAATTACTGATCCTAAGCGTACTTTATATGCTTGTTCTCCGAAATTGAATTTCAAACAGTAACCTTGTTTATATTTAAATTGTTGAATGTAGCCTATTCCATAGAAACACTTGTTAGAAATATTTTTATCTCGTTTTTTTACAATTGATAGATTTAGTAGAAATTCACAATAATTGTCTAAAGTTGTATTTAAATGATTTATTAACATTTCAGGTGCGAGCTTCGCTGAGGCGCTAGGCATGATAAGTCCGACTAAACCTAAAAAGAAAACTAATACTAAAGAATTTCAATCGCCGAATCCGTTTCTCGATGTAAGTGAACTTTTTTGTGATATTTTGAAATACCCATAAAATATAATACTTTTCTATACGTTCTTAAAATGAAGAATAACATTTTCAATGAATTTTGTAGTTCCCAGAGGCTTAGAAAAAAAATCAGTTAAACTTTTTTTTTAAATTAGCACATCCAAATTATCCTTTAATTTAACAAACAAAAATATGTTTATTTAATAAAACTAATTAATAAGTATTATCACTGTGTATTCCCCTCAAACACATATGTAACCACAACAATATGAATATTATCATATTGCAGGTGATAAGAACTACAATAACAAGGATAGTTGGCACACCAGGCGTCACTTACATATTTATGATCTATTCCTTTGTTACACAAAATATAATGCCTAACCTTGCCCTCAATAATTTTACATATTTTTTTCTATATTTTGATGTACATTGAGGTTATGACAATATTATAACTGTTAAATATTGTATGTATAAAATCCGAACATATTCGTGCAATCTTCATTAGATATTTTGCTTCGGCGTAATGCCGTTTTTTGCTTGACATCGGTCTAATGAAGCCGGTCAAAGAGATAAAGAGAGAATCTCAAAGTTAGAGGAAAACGAACGGTTTTATTTGTAATGGATGAATGAATTATAATAATTCTTTACACTACGAGGTTATTTGATGAAGCAATGAAATAGGGTCAGTCAAATTTTTTTTGAAGATTTAGCAAAAACCAAACATCACTTTTGTTACTTTTTATATTATTAAGTAGCAAACGAGCAAGCGGCCACCTATAGAAACTATTCTATTCTTAATAGGCTTTAATGTTATCAAAATCCTTACATAGTATGAAACAATAACGCTTTTTTATGTTTGTCCCTAGATATATTTGAATCTTTAAAACTACGCAACGGATTTTGATGCAGTTTTTTTTAATAGATAGAGTGATTCATAAGGTTTTCATGTATAATAATGTAAAAAAATCCGCGATGGTATATGTCTATCAGTTAGGGATACCCACAATAACCATTTTTTTATTATTTAGTATCAGCATTATAACGATTTGCACCCGTGCGAAGCCGGGGCGGGTCGCTAGTAAATAATGAAATGCTTTATTTTCCTTTTTATAGTTGAGTCCGGCGTCATTGCTGGCTCCTACAGCTAAGCTAGCGCCGCTGCCGGCTCTGGAAATCTCCGCTTTACCAGAAATCTCCCCGAACTACAAACCACGTCCTCCACCGAAACTTCTACCACATTTCACAGATGAAGATGCAATGAGTCATGTTATATCATCCAAAAATCAAAGGTAAACACTTTCCGCTTTGTTCCAAAACGAGAATCAGCGTTATTACTGTTGTATTATCTACGTTTGGTACATTCATAAAATGTATTTCAAAATACAGAACATCCTTGTTCCTGGTACTTCTTATGATACATAATTAGTCCAATGAGACCTCTGGTCTATCTTATTTAATTCCGAGTGTCATCCATTATCGTATAATCTACGACAATTTTTCGGGATAAGGGGGGTTTAATTTTTTTTCATATATTTGATGTATCCAAAAACAAAATCATTATTTTTTTTAGAACAAAGGTGTATTCGGGAAACAAAGTTATAGGAAAAATACCAACTTTGTATGAGATGTGTGTACATGTACTTCAGGAACATATAGATGGTGAGTTCAAAAATAATAGCCTTTTTATCGCTTTACTTAAAAAATATAAAAAAATCAACTAATGTTACTAATATTATAAATGCCTAAGTTACAATGGATGTATGGATGTTTGAAGGTCCAGAACGGCTAAATGGCATTTCAAAAACCGCAATGAAATTTTCAAAAAATCTTAGTAAACTATGTGTCTGGAAGAAAACATAGGTCACTCACTATGATTTTTTTTAAATTCCACGCAAACTGTTGCAGGCTATAGTTAGTAGTTAAATAATTTAAACAAAACAGTCTAGGAACGTATATATAACTAGCTGTTGTGCTCGACTTCGTCCGCGTGGAATTAAATAATATAGCCTATGTTACTCGGAGATAATGTAGCTTTCTAATGGTGAAAGATTTTTTGAAATCCGCCCAGTAGTTCTAAAGTTATTTCAATACATACAAATACAAAGTTTCTCTCTTTATAATATTAGTATATAATATAATTTCCCAGCTCTGGAGTACACTGGCGGAGTGCCCTACGAGATACTGAAGCCGGTAGTGGACATGGCGTCGCCGCAGCAGCTGTTCCTGCTGGAGCACTTCAACCCTTACCTCATGGAGGACACCGACCATCTCTGGCAGAAATGTTGCCAGAAACACTTCCGCAACAAGCAGAGGCAGGAGATGGAAACCTGGAGGGAGATGTATATGGTAAGAT
>QDHC01002842.1:328133-338362 GCA_013186455.1 Papilio dardanus tibullus | reverse complement strand
AATTTCGATATGTATTGTCTTGAATTTAAATAAATCTTGTTTTACTGTTAATCTTTTGTTTAATTGACCTGATGTTCCTTCCATGTCCTAGTATCCTAGACTCCGTAGGATTTAAGAGTGCTTTAACTAACATACTATGAGGTCATAAATAAATCTAGAGTAAAAATTATGTAGTTTTTTAAAAGTAGAATGAAAGTATAGCAAATGGATTCCAAATTCGGTAGATATTTCCATCCATGCAAATAAAAAACACACTATTTCAAACTACGGTAAAAGCAGGAATTGGGGCATTTTTAAAATGTGCGGAAAAGATTTTACGTGACTCCAACCATAGACATTGAGTTTTTTTTTTCTTTCTTAGACCAGTTATCATTAGCGCTATTAACGGATAGCTGGTCAAAACGCTATATTTTTTGTTTAATCTGTTAGATTGTTTCCGAACGCACCTACTTACGTGTATAATGTCGCTGTCATTGTCTTGTCAAGTAATGTGCATCATAAATTATTTGCATTACGCTCTTAGATAGTATTTTTGGATAATTAAACCCGGTATAGAATATAACAAAATGTTCATCTCTCCCATCGTTGTTACTATACTAGTCACATTAATTAGTGGAATATTTTCCAAAAGCGTAGAGTTAACTTTCGAACTTCCAGATAGTGCAGTAGAGTGTTTTTATCAAGATATTGAAAAGAATACTTCAGCTTCATTAGAATATCAAGTAAGGGACATAACAAACTAATAATCTTGATATATATTAGCTTTCTTTTCTAACAGGAATATCCTATACCTTGAATTGCCTTGAGTTCTTGTATAACCTAGTAGAGTTTTTACAAAAAGTCTAAACATGAACAACTCTTTTCCTAAAACACCTGTACATACTTACTAACATCAAATATTTATCTAGGTAATTACTGGTGGGCAGTATGATGTTGATGTCAAAGTAGAAGGTCCTAATAAGCAGATAATTTATCAGCAACAGAAGATGCAATATGACTCCCATCAGTTTACAGCTCAATCTACAGGTACTGCTAATCATTTAAAAGTCCTTACACATGGAATGTGGACTTCACGGTTAATTATTTCTGTACAGTACACATCATATTTATTTTTAAACCATATGTTTTAGGTGTTTACAAAGTTTGCTTCAGCAATGAATTCAGTACTTTCTCACATAAGCTTGTGTACATGGAACTGAATGTTGGACCTGAACAACCTCTACCAGGAGTTGGAGACCATGCTACAGTACTTACTCAGGTAACTTACAGTTGTTTAAAATTTTAAAAGTTTTAGTGCACTTAGTAGATTAAAAATATTCTTAAATATTTTTTATTGTAATAAAAATAGAATTTATTCCTGTTATAACAGGTAGAAATTAATTGCAATGATGTTTAAAACTATTATTATAACCTTTACAGCTAGAAACTTCTGCGGAAGAAATTCACTCTGCACTAAACAGGATAATTGATCATCAAACCCATCACAGGCTGAGAGAGGCTCAAAGTCGCAAGCGAGCGGAAGATCTCAATGAGAGAGTGTTCTGGTGGTCCATGGGAGAGACACTGGCTATTGTTTGTGTTACATTTGTGCAGGTCATGGTCCTCAAAAACTTCTTCAGCGACCGACCAACATTATACAATAAAATGTAATAGTAAAAGTTTAATAGTTTATTTATTAATATATTTCATGGGTTAAACACTTTGTTTTATTTAGGTTTGAAAATTGACACAATATTTTTACTGTTATTTTAACTTCTAATAACTATTCTAAATCATATTTGTACTTTTTAGTAAAAATCTAATACTTTCTGTGTTTTTTTCTCCTTATAATGATTGTAAAGGTTTGAAAGTTAATGCAATAATACAATGATTGTGAAATGAATGTGATCTAAGGATGTTTTGAATACAAAGATGATTATCGAGAGAATATTGTGAGAAACAAAATCTTAGTACTCTGTAAAAGTGTTGTACAATCAGATTGGATAGTTTCTCAATATGGACTATTACTCGAAGCTGATGTTACGAATTTTGATATAAAATAAAAATAATCATAATACAAAGGATCTAAAATTGTATTACATGTGAAATAATTCTTAAATGAAATACCATTTTTGTAAATTCAATACACCAGTACAAAACATGTAATGCAACATAAACTACCACTCTATATATTATTGTAAAATATTTTACAGTGAATATACCAAATAAATGTATTTTCTTCAATTTAAGAACTTTTAATAAATTATTTTTTCTTTAAAGGCTTTAATATGCATCACTCAGATCATTTGATAAAGAAGATGTTTATAAATACAAATATATTTATAAAAGTTTTGTCTTAATTTACCAAAGAAACACGATTACCAAGTACCTGAAAACTACAAGTGAATGATTATAAATGAAAACATTACTAAACTTGTTATACTAGTACCATTTAAAGTTACTTGAAGTTGATAACCTTACTGGTGATAGTTGATAACTCCCTATTTAAATAATACCATTCACTTCATTGCACAAATGTAAAGTATTTCAGCATATTGCTAAATTAAATATAAATATTTTTTTAGTATAAGAAAGGAGTGAATAAAGGAATTTTGTGATACTACAGCAAACCTTTAATATAGGTGAAAAGTTAAGGACATCAGTTATATGGAGTGCCATTCACTTCATTATGACTTTGGTAATTAAGCATTAAAATGTGAATAAAACAATTATGGATAGTTTTGTTTAAAGAAGTATTATTTGACGAATACAATTAAAATGTTGTTACAGGAATATATTATTAGATAATTAAACAATAAAAAATAATCAGTAAAATCTTATTTTACTATGATTGTCATTTGTTACATATATTTTATCTGTAAGTATTAGTTGGAAAAACAAATAACATAGTAAAATTTAAGGAAAACCAAGATTAACTGAAGTCTAGTTTAAAATAGTACCAACAGAGCAAACACTCCGTTGACCAATGCACAAGGATATGCTATGAGGGGTCTTTGCTCTGTATCACCTGACATAGTAACAAACAACCTACTCGCTGAAAGAGCAGACCATATTACAGCAACAGCAGATAGACTTAAACCAACAGTTCCTTCCAAAGATAAAAATATTCCCAATGTAGCCAATACTACCATTGGTAGCATGCAATATCCTAGAACACTTGCAACACTTAAAATAGTAAAAACTCCTTCTGTACGACTCATAAGTGACAACAAACAATACATCAAAATAACTGACATTACAGAGAGCCCATACACATAGCCAAAATGTGCCTTATTGCCGGACAGAAATAGACAAACAGCCAAAGCCAAACAAAATGCAATAGGGCCTGCAATGTCAGTATCTCTTAGCAAAAAGTTTGCATCATCTGCTTTAGATTGCCCATGGAATGGATTAAGTACTGCTAACGTTTTCTCTAATATTCTATCAGGGTATATTTCCAATTCGTCTAATAGAGGTGGCTCATCAAACTCTGATATTGACGCATTTACTTCTCTTGGAATAGCTGCAGGGGTAAAAATGCTTGGATGGTAACCTTGATTATTGTTAGGGGGTACTAACGGGACTTGAGCTTGGTCGTATGCGAAACTCCTCTGCTCTGGTAGAAATGTTTGAAAATCTGAAATGAACAATTTGATATGACATTATATATTCATCGATAATTAAATGATAAAAATGTGTCACAAAGAACAATTACTCACCTAAGGTTTGAGAGGAATCAGCAAAGTTATTTGCGGTACTATCAAAAGTATAATTTTGGCTATTATCAGGAGGTAACCAAGCATATTCATTTTGATTGGCGTAGCCAGCCATTATTAATATTTAACTATGGTGTGTTGAATGCTAAATTATTATTTTTTCTCAAGACTGTGCACGCTCTTAGTAAATTTTCTAATATGTCGCGTAATTATTTAATTTCAAACTGAACAATAGTGAAAAATTGTTATTATCGATTACACGGGGACCGAAGATGACAGCAGACAGAACTTTCGTAGTCAAAATAAACGTCATAATCGCAACAGATTAATGAATGGGTTTGAAAAAATCGGAATTTAGCATGACGGGTAACTAAACTGAACGTTTTCCGTTTTCTATATTTGTTACTTTGTTTTAAATATTTTTTAATACAAGAGACATTAAGAACAAATTATCGATTTAAATATATTTACCTTGGTTCAGACTTTCAAATAGAATTTAATAAATATTCTCCGTAATATTAACAAAATTTGTGTATTTTTCTGGGAATTCTTTAAAAAATACAAATTATTATTTTATCGCTATCAAATCGTTATTTTTATATCGCTAGTGATTTATACTCTGTCTAACATTCTTCCTATTGGTTATTGGTAGCATTTTGACATTTATTACTATAACTACGTATTGATGTTATCTGTTAAAAATTGTATTATTTATTTAGATTTTGACTTTTGTAAAACTAGAATTCAATGAGGAGGTGTTAAGGATAACTGCTTGATTGATAAATAGTAATATACCAATTAAATCCTAAAATGTATTAAAAACGAGTGTTTAGTAACTCGCCATCTTATAACCGAAATGTAAGCAGAAGGTTTCATTTCAGTTTTCTTTCGGTGTATACCTGTGCCCTACATTCTTGTAATTTAGCTCAAATGGAAGAAAGTTGTGTTCTCGTATCGTTCCTTTTTAAAGGCGTTACTTAAGATTTCATTTGTAATGGAATGTGTTCCGCCTTTATGCCGGATTTACATTAATTAAAAACTCTTGTTATGTATACTATAGTTGAGATTGTACTAAGCGTGGGAGTGATAGTCACTCTCATCACCGCTCTTTCAGCATGCGTCTGTGGATGCAAGAACTCCAATCAAAAGTAAGTTCATAAAGACTAATTTTTAAATTTTGCCAAATAAAGTCATATAGTACAATAATTTTATGTCTCTTTACAAAATCACATTAGAATATTCCATTTATTTGCAATAATGCTTCCTGCTTTTGCACCTAAGTAAAACATAGTTCATTGTTTAATGTTTTTCTTATAACTCATTTAATTTTACTTGAATTTACTTTGAAACACTCATTAAGTATTCTTTCATGTCCACTTACAATGAATCATACAATTATTATTGTATGTGAACCATCATTGTGTATTAACTAAGGAAAAGTGATAAAAAGTAATAATTATTTTGTTTTTTTTTAGTCTGGCTTAGTATATTGTTATCTAAATTTAATTTACAGATTATTAAATTCTGGACTCAGCACTATTATATTGTGATTAATATTATTTGAATAAAAATATTTAACAGTCTATGTTCATGCCTATAAGAACATAATCAAATAAATGATAGTATTTTATATATAAAAATATTAATATTATAAATGCAACAGTTTAGATGGATGTAAGGATATTTGTTATAATTTAACTTGAAATTTTTACTACAGTGATGGATTATACATTGAAAAAGTGCATAAATTACATACAATTCTTGTACTGACAAGAACATGGTTTTGGAAAACAGCTAGATTTAATATAAATGAAACTGATATAATGTTATATTTAACAGAAGTGAGTTGGTTGGCACGGCGGGTGTGGTCAAAATCCACATAGATGAGGAGGTACCTTCCCCAACGCCAACCACTCCGGCTTCCATCAAGCGGTTTGTTTTAGTTAGCATGCCTACTGTCTATACTCTAACATAGACTTAACAAACCTTTAACCGTCTGAGAATGAAGCTTGTTTTAAAAATATATTATGTCTATTACTTTTATATTTATAAATTTAACCCATATGGGCTTGTAGCGGTTTTTTGTTTGACATTTATTTGTCTTTATTTCATGAGCATTCTCCTCGAACATAACATTTTTATATGCCTGCATAAAATGGTAAGGGCTGTTTTAGTTGTGCAAAATGTTGTATTGATAATTGCCATATATTCAAGTTTTATGTTTTGTTAACACAGTCAACTAAGGAAATGTTGAAAAGGGGAAGTGGATATGGCGGGGGAGGAGACGTGTAGGAAGAGGAATTATCCTCTTGCTGAGCGTCTCCCCCTCCGCAGATTAAGAGTAGGCAACGTATCTGCAATTGCAGATGTCTATGGGCAGCGGTCGATATTTCAGCGAATCCAGGTGGGCGATTGCTCGTTTGCCCCTTTATAATATAAAAAAAAAAAAAAGGTTGTACATATAAAGAAGACAAAGAAATAAATTAGTATGACCTTGAAGGAAAGATGGTTTTAGCACATGTTTGTATAAATTACCATATAAACTATTCTATATTGTGCTAATCTGGCAAAGAAAGATATACTATAAAATAAATATACCTTTCTTATGTAACAATTGATAATACTTTCAGCTATTGTGCATTGTGATGATAATTTTAATTGTTATGATATGTATTTAATATTCTGATAAGTGATTGATGTTAATTCTTGTTCAAAATAAAATCAACTTTGTAAACCACATGTGGACTCAAACAACCGCATTCTGTATCAAATTCTTAATTGCATTCATGCATAAGAACCCTTATAGTTTTTTATTGTACTGGAAAATAATATACAGTCGAACCTTGCTAAGTAAGAGTCCAAGGGACTGTGATATGGAGGCTTCTCACTTATCTAAGTTTGACTATTGGTTTGTTAGTCATCATCATCTCTATGTCTTCATCCTGTTCAAAGGGGATCCTGACCAGGTTGTCATCCTCCAGATCGACCTATCTTTTTACATCTCAGTTGTGACTTCCATTTTAATAATATAAATTTTCAAGTATCCATCTACACACTCCTCTCCTCTACCTTCATAATTAATGGGTTGTCTGCAATCTATATTTAGGGGTAAAATAACAAAATTGCTTATGTCTTTCATGGTTTTAGTCATGCCTGAGCTCACAACTACATGTTTATTAGTTACTATTATCTAGAATAGATTATTTCCCACAATATTACAAAAAGAATCAATTTTCATTAACAGTCTATTGTGTTTTTATACCTGATGCAATTTCCACAGAATATAATTAGACTTTACGATTATTTCTATGCGCATTTCAATCTCACGATCTGGAAGAGTTTTTAGCGAATAATTCTAAAGTGGTTTAGAATTCTTCAATATATGTCAAAGTTACACAAAGAACATTAAATATTAACGGAGATCTTGAGGAAAATTCAAACTGTTAATTGTGTATTTAGATTTTAAATATTTTCTTTATTTTATTTTTATAAAGCGATTGTGGCTTTTACTAACATGGATCCATAGGTACTAATTATTAGTTTTGTTTAAAACATTTTTTGAATGTCTTTAGAAATAAGATAAAATAATAATTGCTTTGCATGTATGTTTTGATTAAAATAAAGACAGACTAATTATTTGTAGCTGTTAATTAACATTAAAATGTAAACAATGAAATATCTACAATTGTTTTCACATTTACATAGATGTGGTAATTTTTACTTTCGCTTAATGATTTGATTTGTATTTGGGAATGGAATCTAAAATGTGTCTCAAATATAGAACTGTTTTGAATTTAATGTTATCATCATATATTTAAGTATCTATTTTTGTAAGTAATTTATATATGCGGTTGATGAAACAATATTAGAATGTTTACTAGATTTGGGGGTTTTAGTACATAGTGATAAATATACTTTAACCAAAATTGTCGCTCAACAAAAATAATTTGCTAAAATTTTATTGGTCGGTCGATAACTACGCCATAATCATTTTATGTCACATAGTAATAGTGTTTGTTGTTTATACAGAGCATCGACACAGAATTCTCAGCGCAGCTTGCCGGAGATCCCGCACCCAGTGGGCAGGCACGACAGCGGCGACACGGCCTCGGAAATATACGCTACTGTTAACTTAGACGAAGGTACACTCTAAAAACTATTAAATACATTAACATTTAGTCACAATGATTTATAAATGTGGTACTTCTAGAAGGGCATGTTTTGCTATCATGAGCAATTGGCAATACGAAAAGAATTGGAGATATGCTTGTCCTCGTCTTCTAGATAACAGTAGACTCTCTTCTCAATAGTTCGTCACAGCTGTTACCGAAGGTCTTTTAACATAGTTATATGCTCATTTCACAAATGATATATGAGTAAGTAGTCGAATTCAATATTTTTTTAGAACTTAAAAAACTCAATCGAAGAATGCAGTTAGCAAAGTGTCCTTCGAGTTGTTTTTGCGTGCGATAAATCAATGCTACCGGATTAGTAATGCTAATCTCTGAATCTAATCGTGCCTCTCTATATAATCAATAAATCGCATATTTGCACTTGTAAAGCGCCGCTACCAGGAATCGATAATAGTATTTAATCAGGAGAAGTGACAGATAACACGTGGCTTGATCCGCAGGAAACAAGCCCGCGCCGACAGCATCCACGAGCAGAGACCATCGCTACGAACATGCGTACGCCAAACTGCAGAATGAGAACCACAATATGTGAGTAACAACACATAAACAATAGTTCAACTAATAGACAACACCTGAGGCTGTGACCTAAAGAAACGACACAAATAAATTGATTGACAACTCACTCTTCAAAATCTATCAACTTGTTTAAGATAAATGGAAACATTTTTTCTTACAAGCTTACTTGGAATCACACCGCCGACTATTACATTGTAAGTCTGATTTTAATGTAATTGATTCTGGATATAATTAAATTATTGTTTTATATGGAAAAAAGCTCGTTACCTATTTCTTCCGCGATCACGAAATTCTAATAGGAATATACATTTGTATTTTCCTTCACTAAAAATATGTAACGTCAGTTTTTATCGCAAACTCGGCCTAATGAAGCCATAGGATAATATCAGCACTGAGTCAAAAATTTAGTTCTTGGAATTTCTTAAGAATTTAGTTAATGAAATGAATATTTCGTTCAATAGATTGTGTTATTTGATGCATTATCTATCATTATTCGAGAGTATACAAGAAAACTTGCGTTTGCCTCGCTTATATCCTTATAGACTATTCCTTATAATAAGGAGATATAAATTTTATTCCTAGCGGAGTCATTATCGTAAATAATATCGCATGATCGTAAATAAATGAAGTGCTCTGTCTCAAGGAGACATCAAACAGTTTATTGCTTATAATAAACAAGATGACATATCTGTTGTCCCGGCATGAGTACTTTAGCATAAACAATGTGCGTTACAAAGCTAAACATATTGAAATACGTTGTTTAATTTGTTGTTCAATATTTCTATTGAATGGACGAAATCGAAATTTATAGTAAATTGTAGCTCAAAATTAATCTTTTTAGATTAAACTTATTTGTAAGTTCGTAAAAAAATTTATAGGAATGTTTAGCTGCGAATTTGTTGAAAAATAAAGCAGAGATCGAGTGTAAAAAATACAGTTGTAAAGTACGTTAATCAAATTGACTTTGTTTTAGAACCTTGATTTTTATTTTAGGTCTAAATTTTATATCACGCAGTGTATCATTATTTTTATTAGTTATCTATTTATGATTTTTTTATAAATGAGCCTTGAGAAAATATAATTCTATTGTTTTCTAGGAATAAAACTATTATTTTTCCCTAGCACGGTGGATATTACGCCCGATCAAGAGTCTGAAAGAGAAATACAGATAGATGAGCGTGAAGCGACACAGCCTGGCCCAGGTTTGTTGATGGCTTTATGGTAGTAATACCTCTACAGTAGTGAAAATAGTTTTAATAAGCGCTCTCTATACTTTCACTTTATTCGTCGTTTTGTTTTATGATTTAATTTATCACTATAACCCTACGACATCATTACACTGAGTTCGCGATAAAAACGAAGATTTTTGCTTGGCCTATGTCCATCTTTAACGCGAACTCGGTCTAATGAATCCGTATGGTTACATAAAGTGATCTTTTTTAAATAAATTGTAATTGATTGTTGTTTAGAATCTGTAGTGATATCTGCGTCGGTGGCGATCAGCGGGCAGCTGCCGTCGAGCCAGGAGCTGCCGTACATCACGCCGCCGTCGCCGCGCGCGCGCCACCTGCCCCTCGCAGACAACACGCTGCACTTCAGCGGGGACTCCACAGACTCCACCAGTAAGTGTCTAGTATCCACAAATGTTTGATCATACAAACAAAGTTTAATATTAATGTTGCTCTGTATTTACAGAAGGGTACACGAGCATCTCAGTGCGGGAGCCGCTCAGCAACATCCGCGCGCAGGGCGTGAAGCCGCCCGCGCAGCCGCACTACGCCACCGTCTCTGATGACTCCGGTTAGTTTCCGTTGTACCCGTTATC
>QDHC01002842.1:317534-327630 GCA_013186455.1 Papilio dardanus tibullus | reverse complement strand
ACAATCGCATATCCAGTACAGGTATATCCATTAATTTATACGGACTATGAACAACTTCTGAAACTCCAGTATTTATGTTTCCAAATGTAAAACATTTCAGGAGACCTTCACTTCAATCACGACAAGCTCCGGCGGAGCCTCAACGAGAAACACCAGCGCAACAACAGCTGCGTCAGCTCCTCGGACTTCTACGGCTGCAACTACCCCGTGGAGAAGCACAGGTTCAGCTCCGGCGACCTCGTGCGGCCCCTCGTCGCCAGGGAGCTCGACTTCGACATCGACCACCAGCCGCCGCCCGGACACCCTGACAACCTCTACAACTCCATCGACGGCCCCGCGACCGGCGACTACTCCGCAGATACCAATCCCGGCGTCAGCTCCGACCTCCGCGTCACAGAGAGTCCCTCGCGCAACCTCGATGATATGTACGCTAAAGTCATGAAGAAAGGGAAAGTGAAGCCCGAAGACGCAGCAAAGAAATTAAACGAATTCTCCAGCGAACCCGAAAAAGCAACGCTCAAATTCCGCGGCGATGATCCCGGGTACGAGACTATAGATCGCAAGAAGTCCACCAACCACGGATACGAAACTATCGTACACAAGGAACGCACAAACTCGCAGAGTCAGGACCCCGGCTACGAGACCGTCAAAGATGTCAATAAAACTCTTTCGACCTTCACTAACAACAATCTGTTGAAGTTGAATCATTTGAACGACAGCGGACCCAATAGCATCGTGAGCAGCGACCCCGGCTACGAGCACATCACTAAACCCGATAACAGCGCCTCCGACTCCGACCCCAACTACGAGGTGCTGAGGAACCAGCCCCCCACCCCGCCCTACGCCACCATCGCGCCCGACTACAACGTGCAGCCCACGTACTCCACCGTCAACAAGAGGGCGGCCAAGTACGGCGACTGGCCCGCCAACAACAACGACGATGGCGCGCACGAGCCCAACTACGAGTCTATGTCGAACGACCCCTTTTACACGACCGGCAGCGAGTCGGACCCCAACTACGAATCCGTTCGCCCGAAAGATCCAAACTACGAGAGCGTTAACGCACATGATCCGAACTATGAATCTTTGCGGTGTAAGGACCCGAAATATGAATCGGTGCGATCGAAAGACTCAAAATATGACTCGGTGAGATCCAAAAAGGATCCAAACTATGAAAGTGTGAAATATTTTGAATTATCTCAGAAGGACCCACCGTATGAGAAGGTGAACAACGAGGCCAGTGTGAATTCCGTGGAAAGGTCGGACTCTGCCGCCGGCTACGAGAAGATCAACGTGCCCGCGAGTAGGGACCCTAAAAGCAGTATTAGCGGTGCCGACGGCATCGTCAGCGACTACTTCCAAGTTTAAGTGCTTATTTATTTCAGTGTTATTATTTATGAAAAGGTAGTCAATTTAATTTATGATATTATTTTGTAAGATATCCGAAGAATCGGCAGTCGGAGTTGCTATGACACGGCCATACTGTTAATCATAAACTACAAAAACGTAAAATTTCATTGAAAACTGTTACAATTTTGTAGCACAACTCAACATCAGGTAGATATTTTTGTAGACTTAATTTTCACCTTCGACTGCCCCGCTTAGAGAGCTTATTGTACATTTAGTAATACCCACGTCCGGCACATTACGATTACGTGCTTAATTTATTTATTTTATCAACTAAATTTTCGTTAAATAATACCAATGAGAGAGATAGTATCTCTCTCTGGTATCTGTGATATAAATATTAAATACAGACCTTATTTTTATAAATATAAGTTTATTTTTAGTGCAAGCATTATAAACATTGTGGAATTTTATTTTCGCGTTTGTAATTAACTTATTTGTTATTTGTAATCTCCATTTATGACGTGTACTATGACTCTTTTAAATACTGGTTGTATGAACTTTAGCGTGTATATACTCTTGTAATGTAACTATACAATATGACCGTAGTGGAACATATTTTTATGATATTTTACCGGAACATAACCACAGGGACACTAATACTTAATTCTAAGAATTATTTGTGTTCAAATAACTACAAAATCATTACAAGCCAATATCAAATACACAGATAATGTTGCAGATATGTTTTAAAAAGTTACAAAATCTACACTGTAGAAATTAATCTTTTTTTCTGTAATTTTTGATATGTAAGAAAATAAGATTATTGAGCTTTGTAACGTGTTTGTGACTTAAATATTTGCAACATGTTTTCTAAAGTTAAGACTGCATGGTGTCCCTATCGTTTTAGGTTTCAGCATTTGAGCCTTTATTGATAAATATTGGTATTATGTCTTTTCTTAAACCAATCAAAAAACCCATAATCTATGGCTGCTTTATTGTTGCTTTTTAATATTTTGTTATGTAATTGCTTAAGCGTTATTTTTGGTCGGCTTTTGAAAAACTTACTTTATCGCCATATCTGTCCCAATCTTATTGGCTTTTAAATATTTACAATCAGTATTTGGTATATTTTTTTAGTTACTTTCAATTAAAAATTGTACTAATTGCCACAGGCAACAATATGTTTCTCTTATTTTTAAATGTCTACAGGCAAACATTATGATGTCCACTGAGTTACTTTATTCTCAGTGTTTCATATGCATTTCTTTTTAAATACATTTTTATAAAATTGTGTTCAACTACTATACCAAAACTGCAACACTCAAATATAAAAGGATTGCATTTTCAGGTACAAGACTTAGCAGTATTTTTTTCCCATTATGATATGGTACTGCACAAATATATGTCGCAATAATTGTCTATGTAACTAATGTTGTTATTTTGCTTAATCTTTCTATTAACTTGAACATATAGTATATTATGGTAATGTGTACTATATATTTTTACGTTATGTGCTTTTTCATTCATTTATTTATAGAAAACGCGACTTACAAGATAGTACCTGACTTCTGTTAAAATTGTAAAACCTAGAAGGTTGTTAGCGCAATATTAAACATTAGTTTTATTTATGACCGTTTACACAATGTGTACTTAGTAAACAATGTTTTGGTTTTGTATGATTATTGTATTAATTATGAAAACTATTTTTTTATAACATGCCATGAAATAATGAAATGATTTTGTATTATTTAGACAAAACAAATCTGAAAACTGTATTCACATAAAAGTAGATTATGACAAAATGTTTGTAGTTGTAAATGATTAGAAAACCTAGTAATTGTATGGTGCTGTTTACTAATGTAGTTGTAAAACTTTACATTAAAATGTATGCATAATTGAACACAACTACTGTAAATAATTGTCATCCCCGCCATCACAGTGTAATGTGTCCCATAGTATATTTAAGTAAAATTTTGTAATCATCCCAAAACTACAACCATTCCATTTTTTATAATACAAACCAGTTTTACTAAAGGAATAAAGTACATAAGCCATTTTAATTCTTTTCTTTACATTTGTGACAACACAGGAAGGCTTAAGCAATAATTGCCCTTGGAATTAATGAAAACATGATAATGTCATTTACTGCTATATTTAAATATTCCAAGTCTAAATAAGATAAAAAATGAAGGCAACATTTATTTAACAAATAAAATGTTAATAGAAAAATATAATAATTAAATAACAGCTACATATCAAGTTAAATAGTTATATTTAAAATAATATCAACAGCATATTATTCACATATTCAATATAATACTACATCAATATTGCGGAATTTAGACTTTAACTGTTTCTCATAATCAGTGTTAATAATCCTAGGACACTGGTACAGAGCTAGAAACTTGAGATTCTTGTAATATTCAGATATCACATCCACAATTAGAGGTGAAATATTTCCTATTCGAGATAAACTTAAACTCTCTAATGTTTTCAAATTTGGACTACTCAAAGTATGAAGCAAAACTAACTCTGAAAAATTATTGTTGTTCCAAATCTGTAAGTGTTGGACTTTTTGCAAATTGATTAGAGACATTAAGCCTTTGTCTGTGAGATTTTCACATCTTATTATTGCTAAATCTCTCAACATAGAACATTGTGATAATAATTGAAGGCTTTGGTCATCAATGGAATTACCACCATAAATATGTAATGTTACTAATGTTTTCTGCTTAGATATAATTAATTCTTTTACAAAATCTAAACTTAAGTTTTTAATCTTTTCAATGAGGATATGGTTTAAATTTGGACAATGTAATAATGTATTACAGTTTACAGGGGAAAGTCCAAAATCCGATAAAGCCAAGTAATTAAGCTGCTTGAAATTATCATAATTAATTGCTACATCATGATTTGTCAGTACAGAGTTTTTCAAATTAATTTTCTTTAGATTAGGCCATCTATTTATGTAGCTTTCAAATTCTTTAGCTAATCTGCACATTACTAGCTCTACAGATGTTAGGTTACCACATTGATCCAAAATTGATTTAATTTCTTGATAACTGTATAAGTACTGCAGCTTTAAGTGGAATATTAACTGCCCATGACTATGGATAATCTCCAAATTTTTTTCACTTACTTCACTTTGCCCTGGTTTTCCCGAGCAAACAATAACAAATCTTCTCCATAGTGCAGGGTCTCCAACCAATTTCCGCCAGCGTCTGCACACATGCTCACAAGTCAGTAGTGTTTCAAGAGGTAGAAACTGGAAGACTGCAAGAAGTAACTCATCCGGCAGCACTCCAAACCCTTCAGATCTATTGTCCGAAGCTGTCATTCTGTTGACTTTAAAAACATTTTACGGCGCACTTCTTAACATGTTAAAGATAAAGTCATAAAATTAACAAAGTTACCTTTGTTTTGTTGACAAGACGTCTCTGTAGATCGTGGAGTACACGGTGAATTGAAATAAATATTACTTCTACATGTATTTGTAGAGGTTCGACATCATGTGTTCTACTACGTCCTCTGAACTCTATAAATATAAATAAGCGTATAATTACGCGTATTTATATCTATAGAGGTCAGTGACTACGTCGGTTGTTGACATAGAATGGAATTAGAATTGCAAATCATTGTAAATACAAATCTATATTCAGATAAAATAATTTTAATCATTCAAATCAAATTAACAGAAACTGTCAGTTTCCGTTTTGTGTCAATGTCAATGCCTAAAATAAAATTTCTAGAGAACAGACTATATACAACTATAACCATAGACATCGGATATAGAGTATATTAGATCAGCGTGAATATTAGATAGGAGACAGCTTTTACTTGAGTTGCAGCTTCATTTTGACGCACAGGAGGCCTAGCATCACCGTTTGTGACCAAGATTACGTCGAATGCGCCGCAACTTGAACATGAATCGCTGTCAAAATGTTGTGTAAAGAGAGCTGATTTAAGACCGTGGTGGTATCAAAATTACGAGTCAGTTCAGTTAGGACGTAAAATGAATTGCAATAGACGGTGAAGGTAGGGCCTCATATCATTGCATCGCAGCATTCGTTTTCGAAGGTCCAAGTCCGGTCATTTAGTCCTATATTCTTTGATCTAGTCTATGGTCTTAATTCGTTTCGAATTTATTGGCTTAAAGGTCTTTGTTACCAGGCCATAAAATCTCAAAAAAAAAAGTTTCGAATTTATGTTAACTGTCCAAATAATTTTGAACCTAAAACCTATTAGATTAGTTAATTCTAAAACAGATTTATTACTGTATTAACTTTCGTTTATAAAGGTGAATTAATTATACCTAGAGTTACAATCTAAGTAAGCGCTTCATAACTTTACCTCGAAGAAAGTCATGTCAAAATAGAAGACTAACCTTAAAGACCGGTATGGAGAACAAAAACGAAATATTTTCACAAAGACTTGTAAAGTCAGTGTTATGGAATATCGGGTTACAAACGTTGCTCGCTACGGGTCTAGTCTTCGTTATACAAGTGGATCCTTTACACCCGGTGTCATGGCTTGTCTCGACCTTTTATGATGTATTCAGCTGGAAAATGGGTTTAAACGTCGTCCTTCTCAGTCTGGTGTCCTTTTTTCAAGCTTACGTCTACGGGAGTTACTACACAGTGCAACAACCTAAATACTTTACAAGATTCTCAATGTTTTTCAATATGTTTACACTGCAGAATATAGTTTTCGCTATTTTATACTCTCTCAATGGATATTTTAGCATAAATTTGTACACCTCTTTAGCGGGTAGCAAATTCAATACTCTGAAAAAATCTTGTGAAAAATATGATGGGCAGTGCCTCTCGGAACAAAGTTTACTGTTACAGTTTGGCGGGATGTGGATGGGATTGTATTATTTCCTAAGTGTTCACATACTCGGCACAACTGTGTTGACATTCCCTCACATTTACCAAGACAAACTCCAACAAATTAAGTTAGTTACAAGCCATATCATTGCTAGTGGATTCAGAAAGTCAATTATGCCAGTTGTGTATTTTTGTCTTTTCTATTACCTGTGGGGCAATAAATCCAGAAATGTAGTTGGTGATGTTTACAGTTTATATCAAGAAGACCCACCTTTAGACAACTTTCTTAATTTGATAATGTCTGGTGTTTACATTGGGTTGTGGTTCTATACAAGTTTATTTTTCATATCAGTTTTTACAATGAGGACTGTATTCAATATTGTGCTCACTGAGCCGATGAGGTTCCCCATTGAGTCTGATAACAAGCTAACATTGTGCACTGCCCTCGCCCAGACATCAAAGTTCAACAGATACTTAGCAGCTCTTGATTTGAAAAGACTATCTATGTATGATGCTAGAAGAAGAAGTGAAATATTCACACTATCTCAGCCGGGAGGGCATCCAAGGAATTGGAATAATTTGCTTGACAAATGCATGGGAATAATAAATGAATTTAACAAAGAATTAGATAATATAAATGGAGATGGAACTAATGGGGAAGTCGACAGTTCATATAACATTCAAATGAAAAAAAGTAATGTATCAGATATCCCACCTATGAGTTCATCAATGTATTCTTCTCCAATGAGGAACATGGCAAATTCACCAAAGCTATTTGAGTTGAAAGAACATAAACAACATGAAATAGACAATGCATTTAATACTGCGGTAAAAACAGAATTCAATAATTTTATTAATAAACTGTGTCAGAAGCCTGGGATTAGTTATTTCTTCGGTGATCTTACTGACACCAGACTGAAATTTTTATTGATACAATCCCAACCAGTTATTTGGACTTGTGAAGGGTTGGCCACAATAGTAGCGGCTTCATTAACAGAAGATAGATATGGTATAGTTCAAACTGATATACCAGAAGTTATAACAACATTAGTGAATTTAAAGCAAAATCTAGACAAGTTAACAAAACCGGGTCTTGTGCCTAAAAAACATTTTGTGAATGATGAATATGCTTTGAGACTGAGAACAGCTCTGTTGTCTGCTGTGAAAAGAAGTTTGTATAAAATTGTACTAACATTTTCAAAGCATATCCATGAGATCCCACTGGAACATGATATTCAGGTGGCTTTGCAACCTTTTTTGCTTTGTAAGGAACCCTGATAATTATAATATTTTTTATTTTATTACAAGTTTTTGTTTTAATTTCATTAAACAATTAAGTATATTTTTTATATTGTGATTAGAGTTGGGTTGTATTTTTTTTTGTTGAGATTTTATGGCCTGGTAACAAGTTGGGTTGTATCCTAATGTGCCAATGACAATATTTGTTATTGTGGTGTGTTTTATGCTTAATTTGCAAGAAAATTCATTAACCATCTAACTAGTTATGTATTGTTAATAAGCTTGAATAACTTAATCAGTTAAAAAATGTCACCTGTGTAATATCTCAATGTAAAAAATACTGCTATAGAAAGTACATCATATTTAGTAAATAGTGATTAATAAATATTGTAAATAGATTTTATGTTTTACTATTGTTTTTTTATTTTAACCATTGTAACCTTCTATTTTATAAATTTCTGATTTTGGTCAATTCCACGTGAGATCTTTGAAAGGCTACATTCTCAATACAAAACATATTTTGACTCTACAAATAAGAGTTTCGAAATCGCACAGAAAAATATTTATAGGCCATTGAGATAGGATGGATGTCAATCATAAAATTGTCCATTTGTCCATAAGAAATCATACAACATTGTACTAGTTGCAACAGTATATTTTTCTCAATTTCTAATCTCTATACTATTAAAACAATTCACACAGCTAACATTCAATATTCAATTTAATTAACAAATGGATAGATCCAATTTCAATGACTGCAATACTCATAATGGTAGTAATTACAAGTTTGTATATGGCAATACTGGTTACATTTAATAGAATAATAGACAATCGGATATGGTACAGGCGGACTCCGAATGCATTATGTTGGTATATGGCATTGAAGTATGCACCGCACCAAAGATGTTATTCATGCCGTCGTATGTCTGATCGCAGTTACAAATCTATAGAAGTGACTATGGACCAATCAGAGGAGTTGGCCATAGTCCAATATTTAGGGTTGCTATTTTAGTTACAAGAGTGTGTCCTCGTCGCGGAGGTCTGCAGTGAGGAGGCTGCGCTGGCTGGCCGCGCCCAGCAGCGCCGTGCGCTCCGGGGACGACGAGTCGCAGCTCAGAGATGCTGCGCAACACATTTGAAATAATATGTTTCACAGTTCAATAAGTATATCATAATAAAGCGCATGCTAAGAATGAAAGGATAGAATGAATTAAGGGTTAGAAGTACATTGATTTTGTTAACTACAAATATTTGAAGCGATTAACATGCACGCGAGAATGTTATACATTAAAAACCCACTTTAAAAAATTAACTGTCGCGTAATTACGACATTTATTAAAACTCGTCAAAATCAAGACATCGCAAGTCGTTATCGACCGTTATTAAAATATGCGTAAAACTTACGAGGTGTCGAATTAAAGTAAGAAGGGGAGTAGGAGAGAGATAGAGAGTCGTCCGCGGCGGTACCTTATGTAAAGTGGGTACATACGAAGGGTCGATTACCGTCGGGGCTGGCGTGCGGCGTGGCGGACGCGGAGGCGGAGGCCGTGCGCTGCGAGCGCGGCTCCGGCGACGCCAGCGCCGCGCGCACCGACCCGCCCGGGGACTCCGACATCGACGCCTGCAGGCTGTAGCTCTCCCTGATACACAAAGATTAAAATACTATATCACTTTGTAGGTACTTATAAAAAACTGTCACTAAAAGGCCACTAGATGGCATTACCTGTCACTTTGACAGCAACTGTCACCGTTTAAAGGAAGAATTTATAAATTGTGTTTTTTTGTGTTCTCGTGTTAAACGTGCCTGTATCCAGATGTGGAGGATGTCTGCGAGATCTCGCTGTCGTAGGAGCTGTCGGCGAGCGCGGCGGCGGGCGGCTGCAGCAGTGGCGCGCGGCGCGGGCTCGCCTCCGCGCCCTGCCCGCACCACTCCTCGCACTCCACGCGGTATGGGTATGCCTGTCAATACACAAAGTTAAAGAAAAAAACTGGCAATAACTAAGTTTTGTAATGTAGAGTACTTCGATTTGTTAAGTGGTCTCTCCCCTCATTGGCGTCGCCTGCCGCTGATCTAGGCTAAGTTAAGCAGCTATCATTAATGTGATCTTATTTAAAGTAGTTTTCATATTTATTTTACTTTTCGATTATCTAAGGGGTCATTAGCCGCCCCTTATTCCCCCTGGGGATGCCCATGTATCCCCTAGTGCCCAGTGTATCTGATTGCATTAGTTAATGAGTGAATGTACATCTGGTTTGCTGGCGTGTCTGCTGCGCCGGAACTTGAACGTCTTCTTGGAGGGTCCGTGCGCGCGCTGCAGCCGCGGCCGGTCCTCCCCCTCCTCGCCCGACGCCTCTCCCTCCCCCTCGCCCGTCGACAGCGGCGACAAGGGCGACATTGTTGTCTCACCTGAACACAATCAATTAAGTAAGCGTCGGCTTCGACGGACCGACTTCGCAATGACAAGGGACGTATTACGAAATACAATATCCGTTTTTATTGCGAACTCGATCTAATGAAGCCAAGGTATAACAATGATCACAAAAACACAATCGATTGTGGCGCTAGTGTTGCGAGCGACACTAGCGCCACATTAAATGTGTTGTTTGTTATACGTAGACTGTAATTAAGTACCTGAAGTAAGTTTGAACTCGACAGAGGAGACGAAACGCAGCTTGGTCTG
>QDHC01002842.1:298877-309046 GCA_013186455.1 Papilio dardanus tibullus | reverse complement strand
TAGCGCAGTATGAGGGAGTCCTCGCTGTGCAGCATGAGCGCGCCGTTCAGCACGTTGAGGAAGAGGTGGATGTCACGCGAGGAGGTGAAGTTGCCCGCCATCGCCTCGAACATACGCGCTATCAGTCTCACCCACCTGGGACAAAGAATGCATATGGCATATTGGCTAACATATAGGTTTTTAATATGGATATTTGACATTTTCGGAATAGTGTATTTAACTGTAGTAAAAAAATCTAAATCAAGCATACAATTGTGAGGTGAAGTTATTTTTTTTAATTCTATCCTTACAAAGAAATCGACCACAAGTTATGCGAGAAAATAAGTAGGGCAACGAATTGATCCCTACATTACCGTTTTTTATGTTAAATAAATCTCTCAAAGTTGATAAGTTACCTATAATAAAACTCATTGACTTGATAACATCCTTCTTTTGGAAATCGATTAAAAATGAAATAAACTATGCCTGATGAAATATGTAACTTTAACTTACATGAATTTATGTAAGACATCAAGGCCGAGTAATGTAGAGCCCAGTTTCCCTCGACTGTACAAATCGAGATCCGCCTCCAAAGCTTTGCGCGGAAATGAGGGTAGTTTCATCAGCTCGTCGTGTAGAAATACAACACGTTGTACCACCTTTAAATAATTATGGGAACTTATTGTCATACTCAGAATCACGTGATAGTAGCTTAATATAGCAACTCCTTAGTGTAAAATTTTCATATAAAATCTACTAAATGGTCTTGGACTTTCTCATTGATTTGGTTGCAAAGCAATTTAAATACAATACTAACCATATCAACGTTTTTCAATATAGCCCAAGTGAGTAGTACTTTGCCGATCTCAACGAATTTCTGCAGTAATTCTTGTTGTTGTAATTTATGGAATGCTTCTTCGGGTTCCATGTGAACCAACCCTAATTGTGGATACTGGGAACGTTTGAAGAAATAATGGTCGCGTACGTAACTCTGCGGATTATGGATCTGACCTAAAAGTACATAAGATTTGTAATAAATTGTACTTGATAATATAGAAAATGTTCGCCCGTTAAACTTACGAGTTTTAAAGTCGACCAAAAAGTATTCGTCGTGCAATTTATCTGGTATGCTAAAGAAATCAAGAGATTCCCTCAGTATTTGACAGAACTGTGTGTCTTCTTGCACAGGGAATTGTGAAGGTATGCTGCCTTCGTTATCAGCTAAAATTGAAAAGTTAACAAGTGAATAGTTATTTAATGAAATCTCTTACGAATCGTTGAACTAATTTAATGAAGGGATATAATTTATTGTTTAGTACTTACATGGTCCGTGTACAATTATTTTCTTAGCAGCGGGCACATTAGCTGTGAGTAATATAGATGCATCGCATTGCTCCTTTCGTAAGATTTGCTTCAGGTCTTTGAACATAATACCATGTACGCTATGTACAACCTGTTGAAGAAACAGTCGACTTGCATTTTAAACATAGCAATAAAGCGATCTAACTTCATTTCTGTGCTATCTAGAGTCACCTAATACTCATAAAAATGAATTTTAACCGATGCCGATGAAAACAAATAGGATTGATCTATACTAATATTATAAGGAGAGAAACTTTGTATTTTTGATTTTTTGTATGTATTGAAATAACTCAAGAGCTACTTAGCGGATTTAAAAAAATCTTTCAACATTAGAAAGCTACATTACCCCCGAGTAACGTAGGATACATTATTTAATCCCATGCGGACGAAGTCGCGCACAACAGCTAGTATCAAATATTTAGACAACTATAGTAGTTACCATCCAAAGTATAGACAGGGCAGCTCCAATAAGCCTCTGTCCGTCCTCATGCGGCGTGCGCACGTAAAACATGACGTATCCGATGATATAGTTGTATAGAGCGAAGGCGGCCTGCTGCGGCAAGCGCGGGATGAACCGGATAAGGTGACGCAATAGCTTGAACATCTCGTCCTGATGATCACGTGTTAGACGCTCCAGCACGTGGCGCAGGAACAGAGCAGAGTCTTCCACGAGACAGCCCCATATACACTGTATACAAGAATATTTCGTAATAAGCCAGAAGAAAGCAAAAAAGTCCTATATTTTTTAATGTTTTTAGGAATAACTACTGGATAGTTTTTTCTTAAAGAAAATGGGACCAAATAGTAGCCATTTGGCATCAAACAAAAGAAGAATCACGTAAATCGGATCAGAACTCGCAGCATAATCCTTGTACATACATTAAAAAAAAAACTGACTTGATAACCTCCTTCTATTGAAAGTCGATTAAAAATAAAGCATGAAATAAAATATAGTAATGTGGTATGTTTATAATTAACCTGATATGCAACTTCATAGACTGAGCAGCCGTCTCTGGAGACCGCGGCGTCATCGAGCAAGGCTACAATTTCAGCGACGGCGGAGCAGAGCGCGGAGGGGAAGAGCGGCGCCGCCACCTGCGCGTGGTGCGAGCCGCGCACGCCCTCCACCACCTCCTCGTCCGCGGGCGCTGCGCCACGCATTGTACGTTCACTTTTTAATTACATCGACTCGCTTCATGAGTTATACAAGTAATTAATAACCAAAATAGCACAGAACGTGTCAATTATTTTTTTACTTAGTTTAATCTTTATCAAGCTGGCACGTTTCCTTAGCGTAGTCTTTTACTACTACCCTAGTCTTGGTAGGCTATAACGGCCATTAGCCGTGTATAAAACCGCGTGGCTACTACAATAAGGTATTTAAAACTATCAATACCACTGAGTAATCACGCTTTCACTTTTATTAAAAAATATTGTAATAGATGATCGTTCAAACTTTGTGATACGTAGTATTTATGTAGTGTTGTATGTCTCACGTTCTACATGGTCGTCAGGGACGTGGTCGAGCGCGGGCTCGCGCGCGGCCTGCCGTGTGATGGGAATGGTGGTGATGAGGAAGCTCTCGCGCTCCGCCTTCTTCTTGTCGTTGCGCTGCTGCAGCGCGCGCTTGATCGCCTCCGTCTGCTGCTTCTTGCGGGTCTTTGTTGCTGTTACTAACGACCGCTATATACAAAAAATATATCTCTAACACCTATATGTTCAACTGTTCTAAGACCAATTTGGCAGTGGTTTTCTATTTCTATAATATTTCAAGTCAAGCTAATGTAAAACTTACATGTCGCTCTTGGTTGAGTGTCATTTCCATATCTTTGTCCTTGACCTGCGGGCTCCAGGGCGGGTCGACGACGGCCAGTGACTCTATGCCGATCTTGGGCGACGGTAACGTGAACTCTATGCCCGGAGGCGGAACTTTGAAAGTGACGGAGGCGGTCTCTTCCATACGCGGCCATACTTGGTACCTAAGTTTCCATATCACTTGGAAACGTAAGATCGCGTTGATCCTAAAATATGATCAGTCTTTAGTGCCGTACTCAGTCATTTTTGGTCACTACGGGTAACCCTAAGTGTAAATTATTCACACTAATTCTCCAATAAATGGATTTACTTAACTATTTTAAGCCTGGCTGCGAGTTATCTTAATATTGTATTGCTTAAGTTGAATTTGATCAGTTTTATGACAATAATCTTTGGGTAATAACACGTCTTTTTACTAAAGTGATTGGTTGTGTGGCTGTTTCATGTTTTTATTGTGAAACAGTGTTGTTACCTGACTCCGGGGTCGTTGTGTTTGAGGTCATTGTGCATGATGTCAGTGGCGACGTGCGGCGCGCGCACCGCCACCAGTATGAAGAGCGCGGCGGCGCAGGCGCTGAGCTCGCGGTCCGGCTCCAGCAGGAGGCGCCACGCCACCGGCGCCACCTCGCTGAACATCTCCTCGCTCATCGTCGTCGCGCCCTTCACCAGCGTCGCTAGTGGCATGTGGTACGCCTCGCGGACCTATCACATGGTAAAATACCTCACGTTATGACTTTCTACCCCAGTGATTCGAAATATGAATCATTTAATTCTTTATCTACCCTCATAATGGATTTTATACTGGTGATGAGTATGAGATTCGAATAAAACGCGCATGTGTGCTTGTTGTATGGAACAGCCGCGTATTCAAAAATGCAGAAAAGATTAAGAGGAACTTTAACCTAAAAAAATTATCGGTTTTCACTGACACAAAGTAAATATCCACTGCAATCTGTTTCACAAAATCGTTATTTTTAGTTTCAAATATTTACTGCTGTATTCATATCTTGAAGAAGTAAGATTAATAAGTACAAATAAATACGAACATACCTGTCCCTTCAAATACTTGAGTATGTTGGGTGTGTCCGGCGGCGGGTAGGGCAGCGTGGCGGGCGCGGCGGCGGGCGGCGCCTCGCTGCCCGCCAGCGTGTGCTCCACGCCCGCCGCGCGGTACGCCAGGCCCGCCGTCTCTATCACTGACCGGTCGATCCTAAAGTACGCAAAAATATTGATTTATAAAAATCAATGAGACAAGTAAAATATCTTGTATTTTACAAATAAAGAAACAATTCTAGTTTCAAGAAAAATAATTTAAAAACACTCTAGTATACATTGATAAATAGATCTATGAAATTAATATCGAATATTCCATGTGCTTTGTGCTTACTATGAATTTATTATAATTTTAATTCTCTCTTTATTCTACAACTATGATAGTTTGTTTATATTTAAATGACCTAAGGGAAAGACATCTAGTTTAAGGTATAAATTTTGTCACCATGCATATGAAGGGGATGGTCGTAAGAATAAACAAGAACAAGAAAACATTCCGAAAATGGTAAAGGAGAGAAATTTTGAATGATCAGCTATAAGTAACGACTTTAAAGTGATAATGAAATATTTTAGTTACATACCGCATGCAATCTAGTCTAGGCGTGCCTACTAGGGCTAGTGGCTACGGGAGCAAACATATTGCACAATCGTTTACGTGTAGTGTTCGAACCTATCGCTGACATGCTCGGAGGCCTTGCGCGTGCGCCGCCCGCGCCGCGCGCCGCCGCACGCCTCCTCGCTGCTCACCGCGCTCGTCTCCGGACCAAACTTCTCACCGTAAATCTACAACAAAAACAATTAAAGTTACAAATCATCAATTATTTTACTTTTTGACATCTAATAGAAAATGTAAGTTAAGATATTACCCCTATAATAGAGTACCTTTTGAACAGACTTCATGAGACGAACGGTGGCTCGCATATTGCGACGGAAGCAGTACGGATGACAGAAGTTTTGATGGCAGCACACGTAGTTGAACGAATTCAAAAACTTCACCATCACCTGGACAAATATGATTTTATTAAAGTTGTCTGTAAACATTGGAGTCATAATTATACAATCTTTATACCTTTAGCCAGGGAAAGCCTTTGTTGTTGTCTGGCGGGTCAGTGGAGTTACTGTCAGGGCTGTCAGGCGGCGGCTCGTGGTCGTCCGACAGCACGCCCGGGCTCTCCTCGCCCCCACTATCCATCTCATTCGCCATTATTACAGTGCCTAAGTTAATTACAAAGCTAAATTTACAAAGTACATATCACGAATTAGTGTATTGAACGATATCATACCTGTCCCAGGGAAAACATCGGAGGTATCACTTCTATCTGATAATGAAGAAACCTTTCGCCTGCTTTGTATTGAATCAGATCTTCGTGTTATGACTAAAATATAAACAACAGATAATTAAACATTTCTTCACTTTAATGTTTTGTAAAGTAAAGAATGGTTATCGGTCTCCATTGTAATACGTTAGTTCCTTTCATTATCTACGGAAAAAATCTAATACATATATCAAGACTGTGAAAACTCATTCTAAATGTGTAAAGGAACTTACATTCATCGACTTCTCTAGTATCTTTCTGTCTTAGTTTGATAGATCGTCGTTTGAATGACCCGTACGCGGAGTGCGTTTGTTGCGTGTTGCGGCGGTGCATGGGCGCCTTGCCGCGCGACCCGAGCCGCCCCTTCTTGTCCTCCAGTGCTGTACTCGGTATAGCATCAGCTAGCTATAAGTTATCATAATTTGGTGCTGGTGCGGTGCAAATAGTAGAAAAGAGTGCCCACCAATTTTCTTAATTGAGAACATAGCACTTCTTAAAAGTAAAAAACTCATTGACTTGATAACCTCCTACTGTTGGAAGTCGGTTAAAAAGGCGCCAGAAGTGATACTGGTTGGTGATACTTAAGTTTTCTTATAAATTAACAAAATTAATAAATAAATGGTAAGCAAAGTATGAATTAGATTATAAATAAAGATATTGGAGTTAAAAAATAATGTATTACTGTAACATTGCTGCCGCCGGAAACATTTTCAGGTTCGTGTAGAACGAAAGAAATTTTTCTTTCAGTTTCAGCGCCCGCGATAGACTGGAGACTTTGAGCGGACGCTTGCGAGTGTCCCATACTCGACAAAGCCATGCTCCAACGACGATTAGCTTCCCTAAATATCATACGTCGGTTAGAAATAAAAGCCTATTTACATAGATTGTACTATTCGTCTAAGTTTTAGTCTATATACATTTTTTTAATTTTAAAATTTCATCCGACGTCATGTCATGCCAATGTAGCGAAGCTCAATTTAGTCACTATATGTGTCTATTTTCTATTTTATTACTATTTAAAGGTGAGACTAAGAAATATCGGTGTTTTCAGTGCCTTAATATTAATCGTTCAATCTCCTAAAAGTGCATTCAATCTACAAGCAGTTTCGGAGGCGGTTGTATTAGTAGAAATAGTTCATTAATATGTGTATTAATTATTTTTAAACTCTTTATAATTTTAAATTAATATGTACAAAATAATTGTTTAATAGTATCGTGCCCTTCATTCGTTTAAATAAGATACCATGCACTTGCGTTTTTTATGTTTATTTATGAGTTTATCGACGTACTTTGAATGATTATTTTTTTTAATATGGAGATCGTCTCAGAACAGTACGCAATATGAAATAAATTACAAAATACAAGAGATTGGAAGAGACAGAGAGATAGAGACAGAAAGAGAGAGAGTAGCTTTATTAGCTAAGATTATAGAGGCTTGTAAAATGTTGAAACTGCGTTTATGTGGCGACAAATTAGTGCAACGGCAAATGGCTCGTAATAAAAGGATTTCTATTATTACGTGATACTTTGCTATGACCTGACTTCAGTAGTGCTACCATTATTTATTTAAAAATATTAATCAAAATTGTACTGTTCTGTGAACCCTTTTAACTTTATGTGATATATTGTTAGTATTCGAGGTTCTTTACGTTATAAAATAGTAGACTATAGACATGCACGCTCGGTGCGGAATGCGAATGAACATGCATTACTTCATCAGAACACATACTCGACCGGCACTAGTGCCTGTTGACTGCTAAGAGCCCTGTCAAAACAAAACGCTCGTCAAATACATTATGCACTCCTTATATTATCACTTTAAATAAATATAGCTCAGTAACTCACATATTCTTACAAAACAAACGACGTTTTCGCATCCATCTTCGCAAAAAATAAAAATAATCATTTTTTTTTTATATTGAAAGCGATAATTGACTACTGGGCAATAATTGTTGCAATTGTACTTACCTGTAAACCCTGTCCCAGGGGCCGCGTTCTTTGAGCGAGGAGCGGCTGGATTTCGGTAGATTTTGGTAGGTTTCGCGCAGGAAAGCGGTAATTTCGAAAAGTAGTACGCAAGCTACTAATCTTAGGGCTCGAGGACATTCAGCTCCGATCGTCTTTCCAGGAAGGCGTATACTTGCTACAAATATGAGAATTTAAATAAAAAAGTCCAAGTATACAAGTATAACAAAATATTTTGCTTTTTTTAGACCGTAAAATATGTTTTCATAGCGTGGGTCTCCTGTATTAACACACTAGCACAAAATACTTCTAGTCACTACTATGAAAAAAGTGAAAAAGCAACATAAGAACTTTTATAGTTTCTACCTTCATCAAGAAAATCTTCCTCTTCGTCTTGCTGCAAAAGTTCCCTTTGTCCATCAGGGTCCGTTACCAAGGAGACCACAGTATCCAAATGCTTTTTATCCTCATTTAGCATTTCTTCCAATCTATTCCCAATCGCCTATAATATTTTTTTAAAATTAACACATAAACATATAAGAAAAAAAAACTGTAAGCTTGTGTTTACTTACTTCTGCCCATTGATAAAATAATTTTCCTGCAAGTCTTCTTCTAAGCTGAGGACTGGCTGACACTGTAAATATTTTTTTTGTTTAATAATAAGGTTATTTTCTAAAAGAAAGGAGCATCTACCGAACTCTGTCCATTCCTTATATCAGAGGCGTGAACCATATAATATACTTTTAGGAAAATAGTATTAAAATAATAAGGAAAGTTACTTACGTGAATTTTTGACCATATTCGACTTTAGCCAATGCGGCCACTGGCCCTTGTTACAATTATGTACTAAATGCGCGCACTCCAATAGTACCGAGGCGCGAGCTACTACCACTGTGAATGGCTGCAATTTGAACAATAATAGTTTCACGTTATATTTTTATTTTATTCGTAATTCATGAAACAATAGAATCTAGACCGTAATTATTCAATATTTTATGTTTATTAATAGTTGAATGTAGATTATTTTAGTAAATATATGTTTGAAAAAAAAAAAACAAAATCGCACAATCCGTGTGTTTTATTTTTCGTAAAGAATATTGTTATCTATTTATTTTGTTTTATAAAATATCGTGCTAAAGACTGATATGCAGCTAAAATTGACAATAGGAACTCAAGGCCCTGTGGCGCAATGGATAACGCGTCTGACTACGGATCAGAAGATTCCAGGTTCGAATCCTGGCAGGGTCGCGAAAACTCTTTTTGTTCATTTTTCTCTTTCTAAAAGGTGCGATAACATTTACCAGAACAAAAAAAAAAAACTTATTCCACACACCATTATCAGCCATCATTTAGTAATCGAATTTTTAAAAAAGGTTGTTGAAGTTTTATGGAAATCTAAATGATTGCCGCTTTGACTTCGTGTTTTTGCGTAATATTTACTTAAACTTTTCCTCGGGAAAGTTTTCTCACTATATACACACTTGCGCCACTCCACTATTGGAGGTTGACCGTCAACATAGCGAATTTCTTAATATACATTAAGGGACGGCTAAGTTGGCATTAAACGACTCTTAGTGATTATAACATACCAGATCAAGTAAAGCAGCAATAAACAGCGCGTCAGGCGTAGCACCAGGTTGCGTGGCGTCCAACAAGAAGTTAAGTCTTGCCAGCCCCGCGTACAGCGGCGCTGCGCACACCAGCCGGCGACGCTTCAGCACCACCACCTCCGACTCCCCGCCCCCGGACCCGCCCTCCAACGACCCGCGACGAGACATATCTGTTCACATATGAGTGAATGATCATACGGAAGAATGAATGAGATAGATCGAAAACATAGAAAAATACTCACATCCTCCAGACGATTCTTCAATACTTCCATCTCTTTTCTTCCCCATCTTACGAAGGCCAAATCTATTAAGTCTGTCTTCGACGCGTTTTCGGGCCCTGTGAATAAATAACTTACTTATTTTCCTAGAATTTCTACTTTTAGGGTTATATTGTTACGAACAGTTTTACAACAACAAACATGATTCACGCCCATAACCTAAAAAGATAGGCAGAGACCACGAATGTACATTTAGCGTTTCACAGTTTTTATCATGCCATAATGTTTTGTATAATTAAGTTAGCTAAATTCATAATATTAACCTGTTAAGCGTGTACCCGACGCGTCGTTTGACATGCACGGGTCTCGCGGCGAGGTGCGGCCGCGCGAGCGACACCATGCTGCCGAACTGCGGCAGGGACTCGCCCGAGCCGCCGCCGTTGCGCGCCAGCGGCGCCGGCTGCGGACGAGTCTTGAACCATTTCACTGTACACAACGTTATGCAAATAAGAAAAAAACTATAATAAAACCACATTTTACTTGCTATACTCTATACTGCTAGATATATGATGTGATAAATAGTGGATTTTCGTCCGAAATGATTAGTTTAGCACGACCCATGATAATAATATGGGCTCGATTTTTCGGCAACTTAAAGACTTGCCCGTATTTTGCTTGAATTCACACATATCTATGAATTTCTTTCGCCGATATATGCAGGTTGCATCACGATGTTTTCCTTCACCGTAAAAATGTGACCGTGCTATAGCGAACTTCGTGTTACTCACCTATCCCGCCGATATGAAACCTTGAGTGCAGAGACTTGTGTGTCATGTGATGAGGAGTGATGT
>QDHC01002842.1:279372-294884 GCA_013186455.1 Papilio dardanus tibullus | reverse complement strand
TTTTTTAAATGTTATTTTATTACTATATGTTGTATACTTACAGTTACTGCTGGTATAGAGAATAAATAATAGAATGGGTTGGAATAAAATTTATCGTTTTCATAGTCATTGTCTGCACATTCATCGGAGGCATCAAGTAGGATCCAGTGCAATGTGTAGAGAAGCTTTGTCTCTACATTGCCTAATGATTGCATGTTGTCTTTTATCCTATAAAATAAAATAAAACACTATCGTTTATTGAAATTTTGAGTTAAACCAATACTCTACATGCATCTATCAATAATATTTTGTAATACATTCCTCTAAACTTTAACTACTGACCTAGTAAAAGAGTAGAGTAGTGGAGAGACCATGAATCTGTCTCTATGTTTAATTGTAAATAAGTGGGTACCTGTTGTGTAGTAATGCAGCTAATGCATGCATCACATGAGGCAATGCAGCTTGTATGAGACGCCATCTCGGTATTGACTCTATCGCATCAGTTAAGCTGACAGATAGCCCAAACCGTAAGTTTTGAACCAAGACCTTTTCAAAAGACTGAAAGGTTTAACAATGATTGGTTAGACTTTTTAGAATTAGGATTAATTAAATATTAAAAAAGACGATATCTTACCTTGCATGCTTCTTTTAGCTCCTAAGATGACGGTAGAATTAAAAAAAATGAAAATTAGTTTGCGCAATGTAAGCAGTACTTGTAAACATTCAAAAATATAATAATTTACATTTGAATTTAATTCAATTCTGGAGGAATTACGATCACTACTAATGTAATGTTAGTTTAATTTATAATTTATATTTACAGCTGATTTTTAATCACTGATAAGAAAATGTAAACATGACATTGACAGTGAAGCTTTGAGAATGTAGCCATTTTCATAAAACTATTTTCTACCACTTTAAAGATTTTCTGTGATATTGATAAAAATGTGCAAAAAAGATCATCAATCTACATAAAACTAATTATAAAAATAGAATCAGCATATTATATAAAAAGTTGACTTCTGCTGTTTTACGATTAAATAAATCACTGGCAGAACTAACAAGGATTCGTTATTTTACTGCTATACTGTACAAAATGTACGATGTCTTTAAAATTACCCTTAAATAATGGAGCATCGATCGCTAAATATAATATTTACAATTTCATTTGCTGGTTGATAAAGATAATATTTGCTGTCTACCCTCCAAGATGCTAAATAAGCCACAAGTGAACGCTTGGAAACAAACTTTACTAAAGCTTTAAGCTACGAAGCGAAGTGAACAACTTACGTGATGGCCCGGTGCTCGTTGGCAAAACTGGGTGGTTGCAAAAAATAATTGAATTGCATTATACACACAGGTACATTGATAAACAACACATAAGTTTAATCAGTTAACATTTTTTTAGATTAAAAATAAATTTATTTGAATTAAAATTTAAATTAATATTTATTACCAACATCTATGAAAATGTACATACAATGTAGCAAAATGCTTGCCTGCTAAAATATATGTCATAAAACAAAAATAAGAAAATAGCGGTATTTATTGCTCAAGTTAACGTGTGGCTTTTCTTTTCATCGTAACTTTAGGCTACCTCTTTATAAACTTTATAATCCAATTGTTATCAGTAACTGCGCATTTTGAACACTAAAAATAAAAAGGACGAGTTTTTCTTCATTTAGTAATAATAACTTAACATTATTTTAGTCACAGTGACGTTTAGACATTGCTTATGTACAAAGGCACACATTTACATAAAATCGTATTATTATAATTAGTCTTATTAGTTTGTACTGACCATGCATGATGCGTCATGAACCTTCCCAAGTCTTGGACGAACGAAGGGAGTTGTTTGTCTCCACAGAAATATTTGAACGGGAATCGGGACGACTTCTTCATTGCTAGAGTCGTCATCTAACAATTCTTTCATTTTAATTTGCAGTTTCTGTTTAAATTGAATATACGTTTTTTTATGCTATTAAATTAATAATCAGTTTTTCTTAAAGTGTTAGTCATGATCTGCATAAAAACCAATGGATAAGATATTTTATGTTATTTTCGGAAACTACGTATCAAATTGTTTTTTTTTATTCATTTTTGAAAATCACTTACCGTTCACACGGAATTAACACTGGGCATCGTTGACGAAAAATAAATTTTAAAACGTCACGATCTGTTTACGGAGTGCTGAAAGGACGGGAAGAGAGAAAATTTCAGAGCGAGCTAGGGGAGGTAAACGCGCTCGCGGGAGGCTCGCCTGAGAGTGAGGCTCTGCGCACTTGTTTCGAGACATCTTCATAGGGTTGCCAATTTTAAGTTGACCTATATAATTATTATTGTAAAACATACAATATTTGTAAACAATATAAGATGTAACTTATACAGTAGTTTAAGTATGTAGAGTTTGGTTCAATGTATCAGCTAATAAAATCAGCTGCAAACTGTAAGAGCTGACAGTAAATAAAGTTTTTGGAGGGTCGATATCCAGCGGTGTACTACTTAGAGATTATTTATATAATTTAATTTCTTGACAGAGCCAGTTTAAACTTACATAACATATCGTTTACTTTTATTACGAGTATAATTGTACCAAGTATTTTATCCATAAAAATATATTGAATTCTTGACGAACATAATAAAACTTTGGTTGTACTCGTATATTACGTGGCACCCCTGTAGAGATTACATTGATCTGGCTGCGCAGACCGTTCCCACGTCCACGTTCCACGTCGCAGCCTCTGGTTGCCGTGGTGACGGAGAGAGATGCGTAAATATTAAGAAAAACATGAGAAGTATAATTATCTCAGTACAAAGTTATTCTCGTGCTTAAATGTCTATGATGGCTACCCGGCGTAGGCATTATTCTTACTATCACCATAACACATTTAATAAACACACGTGCGTAGAAAGCAATTAGTTTATGAACAAGTTTGTTTTACGACCAACGATTAAATAGCACAAGAACAACAACGAGATTCTAATCACAAAATTAAAAAAGTCAAACTAGAGCACTCTCTGAATTGGACAATTCAATTAAATAGATTGTGTATCAATGTTTAATTAAGGAGCGATGTTGCTTACAAACATACGAGTCACATAAAGGCGAGCAATTTACTTTATAAACAGGGTCGTTAAGGGTGCGCCGGCACTAAATATTACCTACTTTATACATTGTTTTCTTTGTCACCGCACTTACCTACGTCGCCATCTTATAAAAACAACTCTTATGATTATAACTCTACAACAACATCGTTACATTTAAATTGCATTTGTTATGATGGTACTTAATGTGACAAGGATGAGAGTGAGGTTTCTTAAAAAAAAGTTTGGCGCCTTCTAAACTAATATTTAATACAGTCCTCTGAGCTATAATCAATTTGGTAGTTCTTAAAGTTATTATATTGTTAAATTCTAGAGACAACACTTGTATAACACAATCAGTCGATGTAGTAAATGGTACAATCGAGAAACATGTTAAAATAGACGCGAGGTTAAAGAAACGCATCGGCATTGGCTCATACAGAAATAGCGACCATGTTTTCTATGAATAATGCTTTTCACGTAAACCTATTTATGACTGATACGTGCAATTTTGTTTCCTTCGTATGTAATCTTTTACTTAATTTAATTGCCTGCCAACGATATTCAACTTTGCCTTAATTATAGTCCTTAATTATTACAAATAAATTGAAACATTAGGTTTAAAGATGTTTTTTTATTTTAAACTATGGCGGTATTGGTATAAGTTTATCAATATAGAAAACATATTTACTTACTTTTGTTATTCAAAAAATACTGGTTGAAAATATTATAATACGAAACTTTTATTCCCGTTTCAGTTTTGTTTTTATTTGTCTTTCATATTAAATGTCACTATGACAAATAAAGGTAAGAATTAGAAATAATACAATAACAATAAAATCAGTTAATCGTATGATTATTTATAAGGAAATCAATAATACGGCCTTTATCTTTTAAAAAATATTTAGCTACGACATTGAAGTCGTTTTTGAAATGAGCCACCTTTTTATAAAGAAATAAATAGAAATATAAGAAAGTATTTCACTGAATTCAAAGAAAATCAAGGTGTATTAACGCGAGGAATGCCGTATCTTGCAGAAAATGTCGTGGACGAAGAGAGGAACTCTACAGCGGCGACGTCGCTTGCTGTACATCTCGTCAGCCAAGTGTTAGACGAAGCTTGTATCATTGTTAATGCTGCTAAGGAATTTGGTAAGGAATAAATGTTAAATGCAGTGTTTAATATAAGTAGCTACTTATTAATTACTGCACTGTTCACCTACTTTGTATTGGCTAACGCTAAGTTAAACAACCCAGATAATTCAATTAATTAATCATAGTTCTCACTTTCAGGTCAGCCATGGCGATGCGTCTCGAAATTGAACGTTGATAACCCAGCTGAAAAAGAAAATGATAATTCAACTTTTAGTATTGAAAGAGGTGACAGTGATGATGTGAACATCATACATGGGTCAAATACGATAGCTACTTCGACCCCACAAAAGTTAACAGGTAAAAAAGCTGGCGAAGGCGTACCAAAATATTAAAAAAAAAATATGCGAATTATTATAACGTTAAAAAAATTGTTACAGAAGAAATTAAAAGAAATATAAAAACTGATACTTACATCATAGGACAAGGTGATGAAGAAATCTGCAACGTGAGTTTTTCTAACTTTTAATTTAATGTGTTTTGTAGAGTTTTTTATTTTGTTTTATTATTTAGGAGCAAGATGTGCAAGACCAGAGTGATTTCAATAAATCGACATCCACTTTTATTAACCGTCTTTTTGATATGAGCGACGTTGAATACATTGCGGAAGATGTAGACAGAACGAATGAACCAAATGAAATATTAATAGAAGAAATGATTAACATCGTCGCATCTTGCGTGGACTCTGCTTTGACCATTGTAGTTGATAAAGAAAATACAATCACAAATGATGTCATACAGGATACTATAGAAACATCAAATAGTAGTGAACATTCCAGCTATTCATTTTTAGACGATTCTCTGTCTCATAACGTTGCTAAAAATATAGCATTCTTAATTGATGATGCTCCTACCAATAGCAAGGACCAGATTACTGATTCAACATTTGCTTTCGCAGAAGAGGCAGTAAGTGCTTGGCTGCGTTCGTTATTGTAAAACTTATCGTTCTGAATAATTGCCTACATGTCGTTTTTATTTTTCAGATTAATGTGAATTTTAAAGAAAACACTCAAACTAATGAAATCGAGTATTACGAACATGCTTATGTCACTCTTAACAGTAAGAGTTATTTCTTTCTGTAATTATGTATTAAAAATGTAAAGTTCATACTCCTTTATTATTATCTTCTTATAGGAGACTACGAGCAATACTCAGACGAAGAAGTATTTATACATCAATATTCGAAATCCTTGCCATTGCAGGACGTAGAATTGACCCAAGCAAAAGCGTCTTCAGTGAAGTTGCCTACGACTGATAAAGTAGTATGAATATTATTTTTGTTTTATGATTTAGAAATTAATTTTTGACCGTGAATTGTTAGAACAAGGTTAGCCATTAGCTATTTTTAGTTACGCGTTTCGAGAAGGTTTAACTGACCTAAGTATATCTTAATATGTTTTGGCATTCGTATGGATATTGAAAAATTTGCTTACATTCGTTATGCACTATTTGTAGACTTTTGTTACCTTCCCCGCCTATAGGACTAACTGACAGCTTGTTAGGCAAGAGGGTAAAATAAATAATAGTATTGGCAGAAGGATATGTTGCGCCTTACAAATTGTATTTACACAGTGTAGTACGTCTCGTCACGTTTTACATTGATTTTCATACTAAGTATTCAAGGTAGTATAGGTCATTGTATATTGTGACTTTATCCAAACATTTTTCGTAACTTTCCTACTTTGTCCTACGTGAGAGTTGTTAACTAGTTGCGATATCATCGTCTCTCGTAGTACTATGATCTTTCACGCGTGACTAATTAGCCAGTAGAGCAGATAGTAACGATTACACGATAGTTTATCGTGTCGTCATATCGCGTCGCGTACAATAATAACTGATGACTACATTTAAATAACGTGTATAGGACTACAAAGACCTAGCCACGACGTCAGCAGTGTCGGCGTCCGCGGTGTCTCGCAAGAGCAGCCTGGTGCGGCGCTGCCGGCTGCAGGGCGCGCGCCTGCTGGCCTGCCTGCGCGGCTGGTGGTGGCGTCGCAAGCTGCCCGGCAGGCACAAAGTATTGATTACTCGTATTTACCTTCGGTATTAGGCAACATTGATAATCGAGTATAGAACTTATATTTGTACCGCCTGATAGCAAGGTATGAATGTCAATTCTATTGTGATCTCCTGAATTGATTATATGAAGTGGGGGTATCATATTATAATAATTTTCCAGGTGCCACGTATGCCGGGTACGGTGCGCGGCCACTGCCCCTTGTCTCCGTCCGCCAGGCTGCGTGCGGCGAGCCTCTTGGACCACCGCCTCATCCGCTCTCCGTCCCCCTCGCGACCCATCATATGGAAGTTCAACACCATCAATGAAACTATTGTCAATTCCGCGCAATGGAATGAATACACGAACCAGATTAAACCCGAAGATGAAAACTATTAGTGCTTTCAAATTTAATTTACATTCAAATGTGTTTTTTTTTTGCTTTAATAAAATTATCAAATTCTATCTATTTATTAGTTTTTACCCTAAAATTATTACATTGGTATACAGCACACATCTTCGCCACAACAAAATTGCTTTAAATGTTCGATTTTTTCGGTATTGGCTTTTATTTACTGAACTGTGACTAGAATATTGACAAGTTAGCTTATCGTCTTAACTGTAATACGTAGACAACTTATTTCTTTTACACGAAAGTAAGTACCTAGCTACTTAAAAAAACAAAACTATTTTTAATGTCATACATCTTTATACAAATTCCATGTGGAATAGTCACCTGTATAAAATAATACGACTTGAAAATATGAAATGACTATTGAAGTCAAGGTAGTTATGCTTATATCTTTTCTAATTTAAATTACATTGTAGAGCAATTGCTAGATGTCATTTCTAATAACTAATACCTGTTGCCACCTTACATCCAACATTATATACGGAATAGATCGAAATAGTTAGAGTAAATGTAGATTTAACGTTTAGATTCGCTTCACTTGGTACGTCAGGCGGACACATTGGGAATGTTGTCGTCTCCTTCGCACCCGCGCACGCCTCCGGATTTCGAAGACGCAACGGAAAACAAGTAACTCCACCGAAAATAGAACGGTCGCGGATTCCTGGGCCAAATCTCAAATATCCAGACGGGAGCGCCATCTGAGCCAGTTAAAACAGTCACGCGAAAAGTGCTCGAGCCCCACTTCTTGTCTGAACGTCTGCCAGTGAAGACCGGGAGGGAACCAACTAACACCACACAAAATGGTGAGTCAACTTCGCCAGTGGGACTGTGACAAGGAGTTCAGTGCAAACAGCCAGTTACTAAAACACAAGTGTATCAAACCGCGTTAATAACTCGTGATCGAAATTCCGCAGACCGGAAGCTCGCGAGCGTATGATCTCTATTGTACCAGCGACAGTGATGTGCTCAAACTACAGTGAATAATTAATATTGCATCTTATTACACGGATCATTAACACACACAGAGAGGCAGTGACGTGACGCAACACAAAACTTAAATACACGCATCCTAACAAAGATACAGTTGAAATGAAAATAACAAAATATTTTAATCATTTTTCAGAGCGACCTCAGCAAGAACGACATCGAAAGTGAGTATTCAATTTGATTATCTTTTTAACGTAAGCGATATCTCTAGAATCAGATTGCAGTTCCACTGTCTGTACGGTTATCAACTTTTTAAGAGCAGAAAAGAAAATATAAGTTCCAGAATTGGCATCTGTAGCTTAAGTTTCAGTTTTCAGGACTTCAAATATCAATAAAGTTTTACGCTTCTACTTAAATTAAGATAATATAACGGTGACGAAATACTGAAGAAAAGTAATATAAGTTCTATGTATAGCTCAAAATTGTCATAAAAGGTTGCGTTGCTAAGAAATGCCGGTCGGCGCCGGTTACGTCGAGCTATGCGCGCGCGTTCCAAATTTAAACCATTGCGTCACGTGATACAACGCCCGCCCGCCCAAACAGAGAAACTCCGCTCGGATTTCAACGCGTGCGCCGCTAAAGGTTTTTGGCCAGTGATCGCTTGCAGATAATAATGGTTATTGTTATTATTTTTTAATTTTAAACTTTCTTGTTATGAATAGTAATTACTCGGTCAAGTCAGTCAAGTCAAGGTCAATTTTCAGCTGAATTTCTCCCGCTGCAGCCTTGCAACGGAAACATAGACGATTAATTTACGGAAGTAGTGGACATATTTTTTTTTTGAAATCATTACTTTGCGAATATCCGTTGGTGATCTCCAATGTTTTTTGGCTTGCAGTACGCTTCAATGACTTAGTTTACATTTTGTATCTTATCATTTCCTGAACTTTTCGGATCGTTATTATCACATTAACTTAGACCTTTTAAAATTTTAGATAGCCCCATGCTTATCCAGAGATCCTTATCTTCTTGTTTACCAACGCTTTATTAAGTAATTTGAGGTTTTTATTTTTTTCGTATCCGCTTTAATATGTATACAATTTAATAAGATCTCAACATTTCTTGGATCCATGTAACCAGATTTTGTGTAATCCGATGATGTACTTACTGTCAAATTACATTTTACTTTCGAGTATAATTTAAAATCGATATAATCACTTCTGAATCCTGATCAACACCCAGATTAGTTCAGACTTGTGGTTCGTTTTAACACCTGCGACGAAATTGGGACACCGTCACAATCGGTATATATTTAGAATGTGACTCACGAGTTCACAGCGAACATATTGAAACGTGGAAAGGATATTATTCTGGGCTCGCCCACGCCGCCTCGCTACGTACCTGATTTAACTATAGTGAATTTTCTGGAACCTTTCCACTGCTGTTTCGTTTTTGACAGCTGTTTTAATCAATTTATGAACGAAACTTAACGCTGCTGAAGATAATGCAAAATAATATCACAGATAATGCAACTCAATTTCTTTATGATGCTTTTAATTTGCTTATATTCCATTATCGGTCTTACAAAGTTTGTTATTTGATTAGGGGCAACCTTCGCCTTCTCCATCTACGACTTCGAGGGTAATGGCAAGATCGACGCGTTCAATGTCGGCGACATCCTGAGGGCGCTCAACTCCAACCCCACTCTCGCCACCATCGAGAAACTCGGCGGCACCAAAAAGAAGGGCGAGAAACAGCTCACGGTAAATACATTTTTAACCGGCTTTGACGCAATTAACAGTACATCGATACATTCGTTAAAGTTCGACAAAAAACAATCCGATAATTTAGGCGTTCTAAATTCGTAACGATAACGTACATCTTAAACTTTTTCATGTATTTCCGAATATACATGCTTCATACTCTTTGTATATTTTATTGCTTTGAAGACTACGAGTGCATGTTTGTGGTATTCTTTTTCAGATCGAAGAGTTCCTTCCCATCTACAGCCAGTGCAAGAAAGACAAAGACCAGGGTTGCTACGAGGACTTCCTGGAATGTCTGAAGCTGTACGACAAGGCTGAGAACGGTCTTATGCTCGGCGCTGAGCTCACACACACCCTCCTTGCGTTAGGTGACTACGAGAATCATGTTTATAACAATTAAAATACGTCGACAATAAGGCTATAAAAACACACACAAAAACACTTTCAAAGTACTTAAAATGTAAATTCATGCATTGATTGTCAGACTTGCCTAATCTTACGTAATTCGTTGACTATTAGTAAAAGACAATTTGGATTTAAATGAGAATTCTGAACGGAATATCAAATACATTTTAGTATTCATTGGGCTTGTGTTAGTTACAAGTAAAACTCTAATATATACCTACCTACTCTATTCAACGAGTACCCTTGTTCCTCGTGGATACTGAATGCATATATATATATTTATAGGTGAGAAGTTAGAAGACAATGAAGTAGCGCAAGTTACAAAGGATTGCATGGACCCTGAAGATGAAGACGGCATGATCCCATACGCATGTAAGTATCATTTTTATATTTTCACTGATAGTTTAATTGTATATAGATACATTATGTTATTGTAGATAGTTTTACAATTTACAAGTCATGAGATGAAGGGTAATACGTGCACGAGTATTTTTTGTACTAGTATATCCTCATCATCGTTCCTTGGACAGTGTGATAACAATCCGTGACGTCGATCCGGCTACAGTGTTCAAAACTGCCTTCCTATTTATCGAGAGAGTTCCAGCTGGTATTTAGTGTAAATAAACTAAAACTAAGTAAATGGATTTTTGTTCAGTATTGTTTCAATATTTGTCTCAATATCTGATTTATAAATAAGCATGTATGTTCCGTTGTTCTTTTATATCTGATGTTATTTCTCCAAATTAGTTAGTGTATATTGTTAAACCTCACTTATAGGAATAAATGAGGCTCTGTATAGAATACTACATATTGTTGGCATGTAAATGTAGTATGTATACATGTTTGTGTTTGTCCCCGTGTCTTATTGTTTGTACGTTTACAGCATTCCTGAAGAAGGTCATGGCGTAGAAGATCAAAATATCGTCATATCTTTAGTTATAAGATCGTAAGTGGATATATCGAGGCCGCGTGGATTGCGCAAATCTTTCAAAAGCTTTATCACCAGCTATATCTTTATACTTTCGTTATCTATGCTTTTATAACATATGCTTATCTATTTCTGTCTTAATGTTTAATGTTTCTTTTCAGATTTATAATTTCTTTGCTAAACTAAATATATAACATGAAAAAATTAAACTTTTTAAGTTTGAAACTGCTTTCACTTTGCGTTAATCATTTTAATTACAAATCATTTATTAAATTTTGATATGATGTAAACTCTAAAAATGCTGTAGGTTCATCTTTCCATTTATTCTAAAAAATACCACAGTTTGGTACCGTTAAAACAAATTAACGACAAAAAATAAAATAACTAGCAAAATTTACTAAAACTTTTGAAAATTGGTACCAACTAACTGTACATAATTATGATGAATTTAGGTATAAAATATTGTTTACTCTTTGTCAGGTTTTCTTCAAAGATTGTGCAACAAGCCAGTGACAGCGCCGGCCGCGGCGCCCACTCCCGCCGCGGAGAGCTAAGCGCCGCGCTTCGCCGCCCCGTACGCACATCTCAGATACGGACCCTTTTTATACGAACATCACATCTTAATATCTTTGTACAATTGACCTGACTGTACATAATAAAGTAAGATTAAAGAAACTACTGTAAACGCGTGTTGTACGTGTCTTTTTAATAAACTTTTATTATTATTTTATTTAAGTATCTACATTTATAACGACAAAACACAAAAAATACCGTAAATTATTTTATAATAAACTGTTAAAATTTCAGTCGTGTATTATCTGTATTTGATTTTCTTTCGAGAAGATCGCATGAAGATAGAACTAATAAAAGTTTAAAACCAAGTACATTAGAACTGGGACCGATAACTTTGTATGATTTGACAACTTACCACTTAAACTTAAAGAAAACATAGCTACAGTGGCAACATAACAAAATAATATTTTATCCAACTTAACAATACGTGAAAGTTATTATAGTACTTCGAACTATATTGGAGAGATCCAGAATTATTTATGGCAGAACTTTTCATGGAAAGGCAAGTATTTTCTATTTAAGTAGTCAATTTAACTGAGAAAACTTACTCCATACAAATCTTAGTAAACAGTAAGATTAGTATAAGTAGTACTAGTATTAAGATGAGGACTAAAATAAACTAAAAGTCTAAGTATGAACAAGTTGAAATCAAGAAATAAGTTGCCTTTCAAATACTTCATCATGTACGAGTAGATGTCATAAATAGTCGCTAAATGTAGAAAATAGACTCTTAATATGTAAACTACGAATCATTTAATTCGAATACGTAGCAAATACTTAAATATAGTTAAATACTCAAATTCGAAGATCAATAAGCAAATATTTTTTTTATTACAGAATAATGTCAACATTCGCTTAAGTCCAATTTTTAAACGATCACTTTAACAATAGCAAAATAATACTATGAATAATTATTATTGAGTAAGTATATCGCCTAATAATATGGTAAATAATTAGCTTTAATACTTACGACTTAGATCGAATTTTCGAATGATCGACTAAAATGGTCGACCAAAACTAAAAAAAAGATACGGTATCGCTACATCTAGCCATTTCGAGTGAAACAAGTGGGTAGAGAAACCATTTGCCAAATTGTCTATCACAACGCGCCAAAGAAAATGGCGCGGAAACTCTTTTCCGACATCAATAACAAAAGTTCGGGTGAATTCGGCAGAGTGTCGGCAACGTTCGTAAGTGTGAAGCTGCGAAAAAATACGCAGTATTAAAAACTAACCATATTTTCAGGGAAATCATAAGTAATATAGTAAGTACCGTTAATAAATAAAAATCTTTTATATTTTATTCAATGATAAAAAAGATAAATTTGTCATTTGCAATATGCAGATATATAAACTTTTTTTTACATTATTAAGCACAATTGTGTTTTAAATAAAAAGATAATCTAATTCTTACCGAATAAATGTTGCAATATCGTCTTATGATAAAATCTTACACTCAAAATAAAATCTTTTTAATGTGTTTGAGGCTTACGGGACATTAAACTAAATGATGGCAACACTGATGGAGTCCCCGCGCGTAGCGCGAAGTTGTCAATCGCGGTTGTCTGGTGCGGGCGCGCGACTATAAAGTTGTGTTCTTTATTATCGTAGAGATTATTTTTAGCGTCTGTTGCTTTGACTGTGTTTACGTGGTGTGATTAGTGATAAGGTGAGGTGTTTATCAGTGAACAACTATTTATAAGTAAGTTAATATTTAGGAATAATAAAATAATTTGTTTTTAAATTTGGGGGTATGTAGATGTTTTCAAAACGGTTTTAAGACGTTAGTGCGTACTTATCTTTTGAAAACTCCCTCATTGACGTTACAATACTAAATGTAGTTTTATTATTAAACGTAATAAATATCTTAGTTACATATTATATTTGCTTTACGTGTTCTACAAAACAGTAATATGAATTATCTTTATCTTAGTATTGTAATGATTAAATATGGAAAACGTTGCAGGTAGTGTCGAGATAAAATGGAAGAAGTGAAAAACACATCGGTCCCCGTCAACAATGTCACAGAGAAGCATAATACAGGTAAGAATTAATTTGCATAACAATCGGGACTGTCGGTAAGGGAACAGAATATTCTCGAAATTAAATCATTATTTGTAAATACTGCTCCTAATTAGGAAGATAGAATTTTCCTTCAAACCCCGGTAGTCCGGTTGTTAAATCACCTCTAGATAATATAATTATTATACCTTAATAGGTACGAAGGAATATAAGCGATACTCCTTTGGAATATTCATAGTATTAGTCTACTGAAATTATTAAATTAAATAAAATGTTCTAAGTTAACAATTTAACTTAAATTTCTGATCACCAGTCATATCCCGTATGGTCTAGTGGCTAGGATACCTGGCTTTCACCCAGGAGGCTCGGGTTCGATTCCCGGTACGGGAAATGTTTTTTTGCCATTATAAAAAAAACAATATTTTACAATTCAATAAGTACCATGTATTATTGTTCAGAACAATGTTGTCCTATTTTGCGGCTGCAGATTTATTTGCGAATTTGACCCGGCCGCCCTTGCAATCGTCTTCAATATATTCATCTCAATTAACTTTGTGTCTGATTCGGTACCACACTAATTGCCATGTTATATTGTGTCATCGGTATTCTTGTTGTTAAACTTTACAACAAATTTTGTTATTTTCGATAATTCATTTTAATATGCAAACGTCCTTGAAATCCTTATCAATATTGTGGTTATCGCATTCCACTTGTGTGCCCTTTATCAATATTAAAAAGTAAATGTTAAGGTAAAAAATCTACAAAAGTATTTTTTTCATGTTCCTTTATTTTATTTAATTAAAAATACGTAGGCGTCGTAGGTCAGCTTATAAATGAATAACTTTGTATTTTTTCTCTTCTAAGATTGTATGATTTGTTCTCTACAATATGAACAGAAATAATATAGCTATTTTGATGTTTGAAGTGCTCAAAATGTGATTCAGTGTTTAGTAGATTATGAGGTTACGTTGACCGTAGCCTGCAAATAGATCGCAAGTAGGCGTCTCCTCTCAAAATACATTGACACCTCCATTTTCCACAATAAAATACTGAAATACAACTCAAAATTGTCATTAAAACAAACAAAAAAGAAGTCTTTTATAGATACCATAAGAATAAAATAGCAAATAGATATCAATAGTAGACTAAAACTATAGCTAATGTACTTCTCTATCTCTCTTTATCTTTAGTTGTATCAGTGGAGATAGAAGATTTCTAATTAAATATTTGACGTTTGTACGTAGCTCTATTTGTAACAGTGCAACTAGTTTATCTTTGTCACCAGCCTACGGGATGACCCGCGCTCTGGTTTTTATTTAGTTACATGACATAATGCAAACTATGTTTATTTTTATGTGTATAATTCGCTTGTCTACTTTTTAAAAATACAAAAGTAAATGGCGATCAGTGTTGTTGACAGTATAAAAGATCCGCATTGGAAGGTGGCAGTTAACCTAGTAATGTTTACGATTATACGTGTAGAGAATTGAGAGAAGCGTGCAAGGACAATGTCTTATGTTCAAGAGACCGCAGAATTACTTAGAACATGTTTCTCTTATCAGTTTAATGTAAATTAATGTAATTTGTGTGTTATATATAATACTTAGTTACAATATTACTGAATTCTCTGAAGTTTTGTTGTTTGATTAACCCAAACACCTGATTTAATAAGTTTAAGATTTGCTTATACTGATGTATTCTTTGATAACTATTGGTTTCGTAATTTGACCATCTTTTGTCATAGCTATTCTTACGTGAATTCGCAGTAATTATTGTTAATCGTTTACTCGCGGGCGGGGAGTTGCAAATACATAATTAGCGTGGTAACAAAAGGTAACAGTCGCGACAATTCGCGGCGATTAGAGGGTCGATGTGGCTGACGACACTTTCTAGTAGAATGCTCCTCGTACCTGACACAGGCTATATCTACTGCGTTCTCATGTTCGCCTGGTAATTGTTGTATTGTAATTAGCTAAAATCGTCTTTTTCGTTTATTTTTTTCCTTGTTTTACTGTCTCTACTTTCCTTAATTTGCCGGCGATAACACGATGTTTTGCGTATGAGGTTAATAAATATTGCATAACTATGAAGTATGATTTTAGACTTTTTATGTACTGGAAAAGTAATAGCTATAGATACGAGTACATACTGTGTCGACACTCCGTAGGGAGAAGGGTAGGAAAATGATGAATGATGTATGGCGTTATTACGAACAATCTCTACCAACTTGGATTGGAAAGTGACTTTTATAAATTATTATTTATTAACG
>QDHC01002842.1:267348-278928 GCA_013186455.1 Papilio dardanus tibullus | reverse complement strand
CGTCGTAATTTTGATGAGGAAAGAGTGGACTTATATTTCCTGCTGTCCATTCTCTTTGGAATTAATGCAAATGTCAAGTCATCTCTCTCACTCTATCTCTGTGCCTTGAGATTATCTTAGAGCTAACTGGACTTAATTTAACTATGTTTTAAAAACTATTTTGTGATTAGAACGCATTTTTATTGCTTAAAATTGTTTGTACGACGAGTCCGACCAGTTTTGAACCCCTATTTTCGCAAAAGGACTTTAGTAATAATATTCCATCGCAAGATGCGAGGGGGTCTACACAATTATTGTTACTTTTCAAACTAGTAAATTATTAATAGAATCGAAAAGAGCGTTGGAATTCATAAATTTGTCACGTTTTTATTTTAGTTAGGACTGTAGTTTCCTTCTAACCTTTCTGGGTCAAATGACTATCTCTTATTCTTTAGTGCCAACACAGCAACCTACACTATATATTACACAACTGTAGTGCCGTATAATGACTTCTTGTAGGGGAGCGTGCGAAAAGGCCTACCTAATAAAGAAGTAAAATTCCGTTGTACGTGCTTAAGATACGAAGCTTCCTCACTTGACGTAAGCGAGCTAGCTACTATGTTCTATGTAGGTATCCATATGCAGTCTGAAACATTAATTTCCTACCCACCTTTGAGAAAAGATAGTAACTGGCTGATTTGTAGGTATGTACGTCAAATGAGGAAGCGCCGTATCTTAACCAAATAGGTCAAGAATTTATAATAGTAATATATGTGCTAAATGATAGCCCTTATAGTGACAGTTTTTTGTACGATATTCGATATTCAGTGGGAAGTGAATTTATTTCCTTGAATGCACGTAAATAATATGCATAGGGGACGGACGGATTTCATTAATTATGTCTGTTAACGATAGTTTTTGTTGATGAAGTACACATTCACGTCAAGTCAATAATTTATCAGCCGCATTTTTATATAATTATGTCATTGACTATATCCATGAACATTATCTTGATGGATGGCATTTCTCAACTGTGTTTATGTTCCAATAAAATTCTTTTTGGTAATAAAATACGAGACAATTTACATCATCTCGTCTATTATGGTACATTAATTATGATTTTTTTTAAGATATTTCTGACGTTTCTAAAATTTATTTTAATGATTTACTAACGATCGCGGAATGATAAACGTTTTTTTTAATTAACTGTTTATTATGTTCCTCGTTTTGCATTTATAACATTAATTAATTTTTACTTTCCCAAAAAAAGATGGATATTTTCTAAAAACTTTGTATTTTAGATACTGTTAATAAAAACAACGAACATGGGACTATTACTTAGTCATCTCTACTGTAGGTAACATGATTGAGAGTGATAATGGCGGTTTTACAGGTACACACGCCTCTATTGTTCATCTTTTTATGCAACAAACATAATAGAATTTTGCCTTGCAAACAATGCACTTTATGAAATACCGCTATACGGATTCAATAAAAAGAGTAATGATGTTTGTTTATCGAAAAAATGCAACATTGTATAAACCAGTAGACTCCTACTACTAGAAGACACATAAGAAAGCATAATTAGTTTTTCTCCTAATTTCTTTGAACTGAGTTAAAAAAATAGTTTTTTTTTGCGCCAATGTTAACGAAGGTAATGCTTATTTTATGAGTCAAATTACTTAGTTAAAGAAGAGTAAGTGGCCTTCCCAGATCCAATTATGAAAGAGGGCTCGCTATTATATTACAAGAAAAATCTAAAACTCTCTTCAGTAGCATACCAAGTATGTATGTATCATATACGAACCGTTGCAACATATATTAAGGCAATCAGTAATCTGTTTTAAGTAGGTACAGTAAGGGCATGATGAACTGTCCGCTGCATCGTGTTAATGCCATAAATACAATTAAAGTCACTTACTCTCGTTAACTTTGATAATACGTGTCTTCGCCCCCGCGGCCTCGCGCCTTTGTCTCATCTGACGACTGTAGCATATTGTAATGCCAGCTTACATTCAAGGTTTCCAGGAAATTTGTATGTTTCGTCCTTGTACATACTTCATACTTCTTTGGGATACTTTATGGAATACGAGTTATGATAAAGTATATTTTTAATAGAGAAAATATGAAATTAGGTACGAATTAAAAAGCAGTTGGTTTTTCTTAAAGAATTTTATCTTTATAACACCACAAAGTAACCCATAAAATATTTCGGTATAAAAGAAAGCTCCGTAGATAAAATTAGTCGAGACGTTTAGCTGTGAAAGATGATTCTGATAAGAGTTCATTGGCTACATAATAAGCTATAAACTAATGTAAACATGTAAGGCATATTAAATAAATAATATATTAAGATTTATTGTCTTTTCAGATGACCTAAATATTTCATTTAAACAAATTAACGCTACTTATTTTATTAAGCGTGAGTTAGTAAATATGTCGTAGGCTTCAATTGCTAGGAATGTAAATTAAATGATACGTGATGCAGTGTGTAAAGCATGTATCATAGTCTAACATTGGTGGCACAACTAGGCACTGTTGTATTTATTGAGGTCGATTAAAACAACTACCCTGTTACTGTAAGTAGGTACGCTTTGTTAATGAGAGACTATTAATTTTAATGAACCTCGCTCCCCGATACCGATATCCGCGGCGTCCTATTTATATTTTGCATTACGTGATGCCGCTTTAAAAGAATATAAAAGTAGTTTTTGTCACGAAGTCTTTTAATTCGAATGGCTTAGGAGGGTCTCGGTGTTACATACACCTTTAGACATGTAGGTTTCTACTTGTCTCTCAACTGTATCCACAAATATGACCACTGGAGTGTCCCGAATCTAATTGCACGATTAGACAGTCAAGCTGAGTTATACCAGGTTATCGTATCATAATCATATCAGTGTGGAGTAGTCCTTTATCGCAAAATATATTATTTTGATTGTTATTTGTTTTGATCTGGAGATGAAAGGGCCTCATTAGGACTGCGAGCTCCCGCTGGGAGCGGCACAGGCTGCTCCCGAAACTACACAATGAACTCAATTAATGAACTGGAAACTGAACAATACTATCTTAATAATAATAGTAGTTATTTATTGAATTTCCTTGTCAAAATAAACGAGATTTATTATCTTTAAGGTGGCTACTAAAGTGTGAAATTGTTCCTATTTCTTGCGTTCTGAAACTTGATAGTCACTGTCTTTATTTAAAGTGAGATTAAAGTTAATAGCCGGAAGATATGCAAAATGAGTGAACCGACACTCTCTTGTTTCATCATCTGTCCGTGTTGCTAATCAACATCCATCCGTGTTATCTATCTAACACGAGGGCCTCGCTGTCGCGGTTGTGGTGATTGGTAAATTGCCGGACGAGTTCGGCGCACGCTCACCTCCCACCTAACATAGTTTCGAGCCGACTTTTTAATAGTGTCAAAGAGGATATTGCATTTTACATTGCGGAAATGTTTCTGCTTTAAGCGCATCGAGTTTATTTATGCTGCTCGTTTTTGTTAACCACCAATTGAATGTGTGGTGTTAGTTTGAATATAGAGGTCTGTAATAGAGGATAGATAGGGCCGGTAAGAGGAATATCTGTTTTTCAGAATTTAATGCTATAAAACGATCAAGTACCTAGAGTTGTTTTACAATAATGTGTTTAACTGTAATTAGACCATTTACGAAGATCCGAGGTTCCATTTAAGCTCCTTAATCTCATTCTCATAGTTTAATTCTATTTGAATTCGGTTCGAATTCTTAAATTGGCAAGAAATAGAGCCACAATTACCGCCTCCGCGCCGAATCTTTACCAATTCGGGATACAATAATTACAATGGTGGCCGATTAATGCAAATCGGTCGCGACATAGCGTGCGTCTCCTCAATTAGTCTGTCAATTAAAACTCAAATAAATATAGGCATTTACTGCCGAAACGTCTGTATAAAAACTCTTTGAAAGTAGTTTCTCTGTTATTCGGTTATAGTAAATGATGTAACAATGTTTTTGTACAGTTCTAGTGTACAACTATTGCTTGAAAATATCTTACAAGTGCTTAGTTAGTTATTTAAAGTAACAAAGTTTAATTTTCCATTAATTAAAAACGGATTATGTTCAAATTTCTGGATAGCCATTGATGCTTGATGCTTTACATCTCTTTTTCTAGACGTTTGACTCTATAACCTTTATGTTGATAGCAGGATAACAATTATAATTCATCAAGAGAATAAATATAAATATTCTATAAGAAGGAATTGTTGATTCACCTATGTCTGACAACAAATGTCTTTACTTACTGAGTCAAAGGTCTGACACCAAGAAAAGTATAATCGAGTTACCAAGATGATATCATCTATACGAAATGACGTTATTAATTGAAACCTTTGAAATATCATTATAAATACAATAATAATAATAATAATGGTAATAATGGTATCTTAGTTCAAAGATGTTTCTTCTGCAGTAGTTTTTAGTAGTTTTTCTAATGATATAATTTATCTACATATCGTGCAAGTTGAAATATGTTTATAAACAATTATAAATCAGTATTTACTGTATTTTAATAAATTAAAATCATTTATCGTCCTTACATTATTTGCAGAGTCCAAGATACGTATTATAGTATATTCCTATTTTTATTTTTGTTGTATATCTTTAAATGAAATGACACAATGTTCAGTGTCTGACCTATGTCGGCTAACATGCTAAATGGTGTTTAGGTAAGCCCCGATGATGTAACCTCACACTGGTTTGTTTTCAAACGTGACGCCACTTGAAGGCCAGCGTACTTGTAACACAACTTTACGGCATTGCATACTAATTTATCTACTAAATCCTTTAAATCGTTGCATTTTAATTAGGTTAGCTGTAAAAGTTTTTAAACAGAAGTTCTTTATTCGTTGAATTCATGTTACCATGGATACATAACAGACAAGCACGTATGCACACGTAGCACAGATATTTGGTTCGGGGAGGGATAAACATGGAAACAACCATGTCAACTATGTATTATCTCTGTAATCACTATACTGTAGTCAGATTTCAGGGAGGTAAGTCCCAACTATCCCCTCTGTATTAGTGCTTTGATAACAGGGGAATTGAACTGCCAAAATACACAAATAAAGATAGTGCTGTTATCGTTTCTTCAAAAAAATGGGATGTCAATATTTTACAGTGGAAAGCCACCCTAAGAATTAATATGTAAACATCGAATATCATGTAATAAGAGGTTCGTATTTATTACACATACTTGTGGTGCACCACAAAAAGAACAATTTGTAGACACATCTAAAATATTTTTATAAGAATTTAACCTTGAAAAACTGCAGTATATTTTCAATTATATTTAAATTCAGCATTTACAATATAACTAGTTGTACTGTAAAACCTTCACCTCGAATTATCACACGCATGTGCGATATAACATAGTGCTCAGTTTTGTTTCTCAGAGTTTCTTTTATAAGAGGTATGAGGTAAGCACATTCCTGTAGATAAGATAATAAGAACAACCGGACCCCTTCAGTTAGGTGAGGGGACGTCTGTTAACACGCAGAGGTGATGTACACATTACGCTACGTGTTGTAACTAACGTTTGTTTTCAATTAATCCTACTGTGTATCAACACATTTTTAGATTATCTGATTCTCTGGGTTACGAACTTGAGTTGTATTGTTATATCAACGGTTCCTACGTAAATTTAAGTTGTAATTACAAGATTTGAACGATAGTATTGCATAACACAGATCACCCTTATCACTATAGGTTCAGTAAAAAAAATAAGTATTTATATAAACTTCGTACAATGACTAATTATTGTCACAGCACTGGTACATAGTATACAAATTAATCTCGGTGCGTTCAATATAAGATCCAGTTATTCACCAAAAAGGCAGGGTTTCTTTTAAGATTTCCTCCGATACCAAAAAAATGAGTATTAGTACCTTTACAAATTGTTACGAGTAGTTCAAAATACTAAAGATTATCTCGTTAAAAGGTTTCATATGTTCAGATCTTAGATAACCTTGATAGACGTCGTAATCGTCCATCTAAATTCTAAACTGAATTTTAATCATGTTAATTTCATTTGTTCGTACGAGTATTTGTTCTCCTTGGAATACACTTTATTTTAAAAAAGTTATATGCATTTATGTAGATTCTTACAAGTATATGGAAAAAAATCGCGCCTGCGTCCCGTCTTCATCATTGCTCTCCAAGACAAAACATGTCCACAGCCTCTTGGAACTATAGACTTTATTTAGGTCAAGTAATTGTATACTTTTAAAGCTTAGGTCTAGGAACTGTTAAAATATATTCTTCCATGATTTAAGTTTAGATAGCGAAAAACTACTGCAATTTTCCACTCTCTGTAATATTTTCTACAATGTTTATAAAATTGCTTCCGAATACATCCTATTAAGTAGAAGACACGACAAATACTATAGTTAACGATTTTAACAATGCTAAGGGATGCCTCTAATTGTTACAATTAACGACAAAACGAACAAAAAGTGTTTTAATTGTAACCAAGGTGGGCAATTATACAGTGATTTAAAATTTCGTTGACGAAGTTATACGTATACTGAGGTAATTTTTAAATACCACAGGATATTGCTTGGGGTGAACTTGTGTGCGAAAATTTAGGGTGAAACAAATCCCTTTTTAACCCTCAGCTATTGAACTGCGGAAGTTGAAGTGGTAAAGGGGTTAAAAACTAGGGTAGCGAAAGCCACACAATTCACTCCGAATTCTCTTCTTTAAAATTTTTTTGCTGTAAAATTCATTCTGACGGAATAATTTTTTTGTGAATTAATTTTGCAACAAGCGCCGCGAAATATTGTAGATTGTAGATGGCGCTATGTTTTCAGTGTCGCCATCTTTCCGTAACATTGTGAATTAATAAAAAGTTTAGGAAAGCGGAAATTGCATGAAACCTTCGCGTAGACTTCTGAATCATCATATAGGTGGCGCTGTAACTAAAACGTAACATTTTAATAATTCGTTTTATTTTGATTCATTTTAATAATTTATTTTATTGTTCCTTTTGAACAAAAAATGTTTTCTAGTTATTTGTTTACATTTTATATCAGTTTACACGAACTGGTAATAATATAGTACTTACCTACTTAAGTAATATAACGATTTATTGGATGTTTTTCTTTGGATATACGTTTTCAGTTTATACGAGTATAGTTACCGCCCTACCTGTTACGTTACTTTGGAATAAATTGTCAAAATATAAACAATGATATTGATTAAATAAGTTTTCTATGCAAAACATTTCCTAACTTATGAGCTGTGTACCGCGGCGGGAGCAGGCTCCAGTGCGGGTCACGCAAATAACCCAAACACGCACTCGCGAAACATTTCCTGGTTACAAACTCTACAATAAAGAGTCCATTCTGTTTTTATCCTGCGGATATCTTATTTAAAGTTATGTTACTGCGGTACAGTATTTACGTGTAACTGTTATAGGAATTAGACTGTTGTCAACAATTTAAAAAATATAATTCTGAATTGTAAGTAACGAGGATAATCAATCGGAAGTAAAAAGCTGACTTTCGTACTTATTTTTACCTTTTAAGATGTTTGTAACCGCAGATACCACAATACTATACTTCTTAATGGGTAAGTACTACGAGTATAACAAGAATGAAATAGTTTTGAGTCTGTGTGACCTTATCCCTCGAGTGTTATAATGATGGATTTCCTACATTTGCGTTACCTTCAAGGACGTTGTGGAATATCGGTTGCGCGGTCTGTCAAATTTATCATACTTGCCCACGCAATGATATCAGCAAGATTGCTGAACTCGAACAAAATTACTATTTTAGATTGACGAAAATAGTCTAATAGCATAGTTTAGTTTTAGAAAGTAATAGTAACTTTGGTAATTACAGTATATATGTAGATACACACGCAGAAAGCTTCCATCTGCATAACTCCTTAATTTGCAATAGGTGCACAATTTTTTAAATGGCATGAGTCTTATTCCAATATTTTTTACTCAAGTGACAGTGATTTTATGATTCACAAATTCTTATCCCGTTCTCAGAGTAGGAGACTTTTCTCAAATGTAATGGTTTTTTCGACACGGCAACTGCGAGTGGGAAAACCCTGACTAATTATCAACTTGTATTTTGTTTTGCGCTTGCGTTCACGAAATGTGGAAATATCGACAGATTCTAATTAGAGTTATGAACTTACTAAATATAGTACTAAATTTGTTCAAACAGCTATCATCGTCGTCCATTATCGTCAGCTATTATTCGACGTATGTGATATTTCGTATTATTTGATATCAATCGCCAAAGTGTCTGCGTTGATTATTATGTTATAGGGATAAATGACTGAAATAGGTATTTTAATTATATTTTAATTGCATTGCCAACTATTGTTGTTGATTAAACTGTTTTGTTAACATGGAATCTGTCAGCTACCTAAACTCTAAAACTAAGATCAAAAAGAGGTGCATCTTCTTTATTTGTATAAAAGGCATTTCATTTAAAATATTTATATCTATACGAAAATTATAACATGATAATTATCATATGATTTATGATAATGATAATGAAACGAGGACATATCGCTTTAATCTTAAACGCGGTCTTTCCTTAATAAAATATCAATTAATACGTATTATTTTCATAACCGAAACTTTCGTTCTTGATTTAGATTTTAAAATGCCTAAGGAGATTAAATAAATCTCTTATGTATTAAATACCCACATGATATCAACGAATCATTTAAATCGTCCGAGTCCTGTTTTGGTTTTTGGAAATACCCACTGCAATCGAATCAGATCAGAAAACGTATATACCTATGTTATTCTCGTCATAAGTTGTAAGAAGTTTAATCTCGCATAGTAATTTAACTAATCTTATATTATTATACCTGTTCTACAAAAACTCTTAATTACAAGACCGGATTAAATAATCCGAAAAGAGTACTTTTTGTGTAACTATATATAAACTTGTTTTACTCATGTCTGTTTTTTGTCCACAGGTACCTACGATGATTGACGCAAGAGGTTTGAATCATATTTTTAATATCCTTACCTTCCTTAAGATTAAGTCATCTGTTTATAAAATAATTAAGAATAAGTAGGTAATTAACATAATTGGTTTAATTCATCTCAATGTAATTTTGATTCAAGATCTCAAGTCTGGTTAGGTTATTTATACCTGAAACTATGTTGCATTATATTAGATCATACATTATTCTTTACTTCGTACGTTTCCGCAGTAAACATCACAGTTCTACTCATTTCTTCTTTAGTAGACGCCTTTTACCGGCGTATAGCTCATACAGAAGGTATAACTACGTACATACGTAGTAGTAGGTGGGCATAAAGCGGCTAATACGAGTACCTCTCTGTAGGAACTGGCCGGCGGGGTTGCGCGCGCATCATTTTCAGGGCGCAGGATCCACCCTCGTCAAGTACTATAAACATTCAGACAATCACATCAATTTTGTTTATAGTTTTTAATTTAATATTTATCATATAGGTAGCAATAAGATGTATTGATCATGTTATAATCTTCATAGTGTATATAATTAATTTTATTTATTTATACTAGTTTTAAAATTACTTCTTTTTATCAACGTATGGGAATATGCAAAACACTTAAGTATTTAGCTTTATGCTTTAATAATAATAATTCGATACACACCAAAGTGATGCTGTCCTATGAAGTATGTATGTTAGGGTATGCCGTGTCTAGTCGATTCGGTACTCTTCACGTAGTTCAGGCGCCGATAGAGGCCGCGACGTCAGGGCACATCGGTACCGCCGGCGTTAGAGGCAGCGGGTGACCAGCCCTCGTTCCGCATATACCATATTGTACATCAAAGCTATCTTTAAATCGATCAAGTGTCTCACGCAGCTCTCCAGGTAAGTGGATATTACTACAATAAGCACTGCAATGCTTTCCACTCGGAATATTCTAGTAGTCACGTTCGATAGCCATTACGTAGCCGGCAAATATATCAATTATAAAACAATTACGTTTGAAACATCGATCGTATGGAGTGCTATCATCACTATAATCAGTGTAGATATCATTTTCACTTTTATAACGCAACTTACCTGTTTGTATTGACCGACTCCATTTTTCACGTCGCTTCAGATTGATTTGTCGATCTCGTGTGTACTTATTTGTCGTAATATGATTCACCTAGTTTGTTTATCGATTAACGTTACACTAATCTGTGATGTCGAGGACCTGTTTGACCACGATGGCCCTAATCTAGATGGATATTAAAAGATTAGGGTTGGTGTGGATAACACTTTAGGGCTGACGTAAATTCAACTACGATAGGTTGTGAAATATTTATTTTAAATTCTTTAATCTTTTTTATCTTGCGAATCAGTAAGTTTTATTTGTCTACTTAGATATGATACAATACGTTTGCAAATATTGATATTTTTGCATAATGTTGAATTTAATTGTCGATGTAGTAATGATTTGCGACAATAGACGTGCGATAAAATAAAAATAATTCAGAGGAAAAATAATTTTGTCGCCGGCCAGCTATAAACATTGAGCTACATTCGAGAAAAGTCATTGTACCTAATTACCGCTATGTTATATTTGGATGTGAGTCAAACTGGGCCGACCATTGCGCCAATTGAAGCTCAGGACAGTTCCGCCCCCGATCAGCGACATATAACTTTACATTTAATATTTTAATTGAGTTTATTAAAAAAAATAGTACATTGGTAATTGTGAAGTCACGCAAAATACGCGCTTGACGTTGCGGAAAATGGAGCCCATCTTGGGTTGAGCTACGTTAACTACGATCCTTTTAAAGATTTATAGTTAGTATAAGCTACCCTAAAGAAGAACGTAGACATGGGGTCTATTTTCTTGTTGTAATCATCTAGCTTTGTTTAAATTGTCAAGACTAACAATTCCACCAGTTGACTTCAGTCGAGGAGTAAATATGTAACATTTAAAGAATTAAATTGATTAAATGTCAATGACTTTAGTAACACTTTGAAAGAAATAATTAAACCATAACGTTTCTATTTTTACGTTTATAAAAAAACATTTACTTGATAACCTCCTTCTTTCAGAAGTATGTAAAACAGTTTTATTGTTTTACACAGTTTTAAATGTGGCTTACATTAAGGCGATGGTCGTATACTTAATTACCATACTTGTCTTGAACCCGACAACCGCCTAAATAAACATAAATTTGATTAATGTAATTAAGTACCACTATTTTGATTTCGCGGTGAGTCACAAAACGTGAATCATTTATATTGTAGTTTTGTATTAATGCCTATTAAAAATTATTAAGTAAATGTTTTTACTGGCATATGTTTTTATTCAGCTATTTTGTGCATTTCATTGTTTACCAGATTTTTAAAGCTAACAAAGACTTTCTTTGTTTTAAATTAATTAAAGCCTTTTAATTTTTTAAAAGGATTTTTTCTCGTCTTTTTTTTCTAGATACGTATATAAATGCCTTCTACAATACATTTTCATGCATATTTTATGCCTCTGAAATAACGTGTAAACTATTATTACTGTGGAAATACAAACTGAATTTAGAATGTTTTAGTAAATATACTCGTAAATTTCTTTTTATCACAAGCAAACATTGGTGC
>QDHC01002842.1:230592-247229 GCA_013186455.1 Papilio dardanus tibullus | reverse complement strand
TCTGAAGAAAACACTTTACTAGCAAGTTAAATCGCACATTTAGTATAAGTTTTATGTTTTTTAGTTAATTAGTCGACATTCATTTGTCTCGAAATCTCGAATCAAAGCAAAGAGGTGAAAAATGTGATAGCTTGGTATTAGTAAGTAATATGGTTTCCACGACGTCGCGTCTAGCGGATATTTTGCAGGAGGGTAGGTTACGAATAATTCCAACCAACTCTAGTTTGGTATTAGCCTTGTCTGTATCAGTAGTACGTTAAACAAGGTAAACATGCTGTTATAACATATTAGCAGGAAAATGAACGGCACAAGTTAGTCGAGTTAGTTATATCCCATCTAAATATACATACGGAGATTTCTTAACATTGGACGTGTTTTTAGCAACAGCGTCATTGATATGTTGTTTGTTTGTCGTTGTTTTGTTTCCGAGGGATCTTCTGGGCGGCTTCTCCTGTGTCGCTCTGCAGATATGTGCAGATACAGAAAGCGGTGAAGTCACGATGGATTTTAATATAACACCGAGTTTATTTATACAATTGAAAGCAAAGGTAGATTAACAATAGTTCGAAACGATTTCATTCTATTTTAGGTTATATCACTAAAATCCATCGTTATCAACATAAAATATAACGTGTATAGGAAAATATAATATGGCAAATTAATATAATTTGAAAAAATAATCTAACTAAGAACTAAGATAGACAATTGTAAATGTAATAGAAATTGAAACACCTTTAAAAAGCAAAATAAAAAGTGAAGTCCTCCACCTAGTGCAGTACATTCGTTCTATAATACTTTTCAATAATTCATCCGTTCTCAGCTCTCATTCATTATTCGTTATTATTATTGTACTGTCTGAAGTTCTTACCGATTTGCGGGCTGAGGAGGTTTTTTCGCATTGCTAGTTCCTCTGGGAATGGTGCGTTGGTTTGCTGTGGTGGGAGACGAACTCTTACGTACAGGAACTGGGATACCTCTGTAATCAATTCAGTGATGTTCGTTACGGATTTTTGAAATAAAATAGCATCTTTTTGTTATGATACATCGCCTTTTACTACCTTCTATACTTCGAACTCCTTCACCGAATCTTCAATCGACTATTCGATTAAGTAGTCGAAGTATATGCTCGTCTGATACATGTGGTATTTGTTAATCGATAAAGAATTAGAGAGGAAACAAGCATACCGTAATCGTGGTTACCTAGCTTCTATTAGATGGATCTGTTATAATCAACAGTAATATTGAATCCACTTACCGCTGCGCGTTCTTGGCGGGTGAGGGCAGCATGGTGAGCGGTGCCGCGGGCCGCACCGGCGAAGACACAGGTCGCGGGATCTTGGAGCCCCGCGCCGTCGCTGGCGACGTCTCTCCTGAACAAAAACAAAGCAATAAGATAGTGATCAAATATGTATATAAATTCTTTTCTCGGATTACTGTAGAGCACCACAAGAACTTTCATACTTTCCTTCTAGCTCATAGCAGTTTAGTCAATATGTAGTTTTTTACCTATTATGTTTTTCTAACGAGATTGTTGTAATTGTTCTTAATATAAACCCAGGATTCTTAAAACAGGAAGTACTTCATTTGCATTTGACCAATATGGCGACTACCGTCTATTGTCTATCCTTGATGCGCGGTACTCTTCCGATAGGTATAGTTTTATAAGTCAGTGCGCTTAGAAAAAACTAGGCGAAGACATTGAACTTTGAGTGACTAGCGTGTTCCGGTATGACCTCATCGTCAGTTGACACAAAAAGACATTGGCAACACTGCCAACTGTCCGCATACATTTTTTTTATTTCATTTAAGTGACTTTTATTTCGTTTCTACCTGTTCTTTATAGGTCATTATTTTAATTTAAACATAGATACATCGGCGGTTAACACAGTTCCTATTTCAACTGTTCTTCTCACCTCTCTTCCTCTCTCTCCCTAACGTACCTGATGGCGTGCCGGGGCTCTCCGCGTTGCTGAGCATCTCCCACTTGAGCTGCAGCCTGCGGAACTTGCCGCCAGTGTTGCTGCCGCCTCCCGTGTTGCCGCTCGCGCAGCTGCCCGCGGAGCTCGGCCGCCACTCCTCGCCGCTGCATTCCAGCTGGGAAATAAAAAATAGTTTAATAAAAATCGAGAAATTTAAAGGTCTCGTATAATATTTCTTCATCTGGATGCCATGGTTTTCAAACAATAATTGAAGCTATAACTATTTTACATAATAGAATATACTAATATTAATAATCTAATTAGTAGCTAGTTTTAGTGATTATTCGTAAATGCATTTCATAATAGGTGTGTACACGTGTTAATGAGTCTATACAATTTTAATTGTCGTACTATTCTATTAAAACGTATCAAATACAATCTATTTTTGTTTTAAACTATGAGTTAGTAGTTATGTTACTGCTGTTTATAAACAATAATAATTTCGAAATACGTCACAGCTAATGTGTCACGTCTAGAAGGCGTAGTGCGTGGGTTACATTAACCAATAGTTAGTAACAAACATATTGAATCATCGATACCTACCTACGTCAAATCACATCCTTCGACAACACAACATCTTACCAACTAGAAAACATAAAACAAAACAGTGCAAAGCAAAGACGAACTTAGCAAACTAAATTGCCATAAAACTCTGCAAAAAAAAATTAAACACGCAAACTAAAAGCCTTAACATGTAGCAAATAAAATAACAAATGCCTATAACACGAAACAAAGACTCGCTACGGAACGAAGCAAACAATGTGTGCCCCACACATGCCTTACAATTTACCTTTAGTTCGGTGCCGGCTTTGGCGGCGGGCTTATTATTTTCTAAGCTATCTGTATAATCGTCACTGTCGTCAAATACGAGGCGGTCGAAGGCCTGCATCAGCTTGGAGCCGAGCTGCACGCCCGACCAGCGCCGCGTGGGCTCCAGCTCAATGCGGCTGTTGTTGGGGCAGAGCGGGCTCGGGTTGACGCAAGACCGGGGCCGGTGTCTCTCTATAGTGGTCTTGACGTTGGCCGAGTCGTCTAACAGGTCGGGCGTGGAGGGCTCCTTGTTTTTGGGCTCTTTGTGCCGCATTATGACGCTGGTGAGGCAGTCGTCGCTCGACAGCCCGCTCGACTGCATCGACCGCACCAGTTTGAGCAGATTCCTTTGATTCAGTGTTAGTGGAGGGGTGTTAATTGCGCTCGGCTGTTAAATACATCAAAGTTCTCTTTTAGTTCATGCATCATGCCATCGATTAGTCGAAATCTCTCGGCCTCGAAATTTTATCGTCCGTTATCGTCCCTTTATTTGCATTTTATGAAAGCTGTGCACGACAGTGAACGCTGGAATGTCTCGGTTTGCGTGACTCCGTGAATCCTAAGCACATGCAATATAAATAAAATGCAAATAAAGCGATGTCTGATTGAGTTTAGGCGGCGCAATGTGTTTTCAATGCAAATGACTAACTCTACTTACCCGATACGTTAAATTAAACGTGTTATTTTAAATTATCTGTGTTAATCAATGAGTTTAATGTGACTTACTCGGCTGGCAGCGCGCATGTCGCTTTCGATTCTCTTGAAGCTTCTGTGGAGTTCCCTCATTTCGAACATGAGGTCTAGTGAGAAAGGCAGCAGTTTCAAAGGTTCCAGGCTGGCCAGCAGTGTGTCCAGCAGCGCCCTGCAGCGCGGCTCCCCGATGCAGCCCGCCAACATGAGAGAATCCGGACCGTAATGCTTGCCCAAGATAGATTCTCTCGTTCTGACATACGATACCCAGGCGTCAACTGTTTGTGCACTGCAAAAAAATCGTTTATTAATTATTTTTAGAAATAAACATTGCTACATAACATTTTGTCTAAAAATATTTCTTACTTGAGAAGTCCGAGTATAAAAGCATTAAATTTGACAAGGCCTTCTGTTACGGCGTCTTCACTGTTTATTCTCAAAATTAATTCATTGAGAGATTTTGTAATCGGACCTAAGAAAATAAAAATAATATTAATATTAAATATATAAATGCAATCGATTTCTGTACTGGTTAAAAAAATCCACCAACCTTGTCTTGCTGTCGCTTCTAACATTTGCCAAACGGAATTATCGACAGCTCCGAATGAGGTCTCGATACTCTCCTTCAGTCCGTCTCGGAATATCGCATAGAGAGCGGGACAGAGCGCGTTCAGAGCTATCTTAGCGCAGGCCGGGGAGTGCTTGGAGTCGCCGAGGAAAGCCAACTCGGCTTGATCAGTAGCGGGAGAGAAATGTTGGATCATCATTTCGACGGCATCCGTTACATTTGAAACGAGTGCTAGAAATTAAATTAGCAATACAGAAATAGTGTGATTTTTTTAGAGTATGAAAATGTAAATTAACCGTACCTCTCTTTTGGGAAATATCAATAACATCGTACTTTGCTCTTCCTTCCTGATGCGTTATTGGTTTGCTAAATTCGTCAGGACTCACTTCTCCTTCCTCACATATCGGTATCTCAGCTAAATTCTTTGCCTAGAATATCAAATTTTAAACATGGACAAAATGTTCTAAATATGTAGTAAAACAAACATCGCAAAGTAAGAAAGCATAATGTAACCAAACAGATAAATCGAAGCCTACAACAGAAAAAAAGAAAACAATGAAAACAGTCTAGCTTTACACAATATTAACAATGAAGGAAAACAACCAAGGTACTCACAGAACTTAATGCATAACGATGCGGGCAAGAGATTTAATTTTACAAATGTTACCTGGTAAAGTCTTTGCTTTATAGCAGCACAGATATTAGGTGAATTTGGTGGGGTAGAAGGGCTTCCTACTTTATAGTCATCCATGGCCTTCGATTGCAACGGTTGACCCTCGACTATAGCATCGGACTTTTGTGCAAAGCTGACTGATTTCTTGCTGTTGCAGCTGCTCCCGCTGGAATCTGTAGAGCGCTGGTTCTCTTCCTGAGATCGCTTCATTTGAAGGAATTTTGTGACCTGACCTCTTACCTTTTGCACTTGATTCTGGTCCCATTCGTCGATATTTTGACAGTTGAAACCGCTTTGTTTGAGGAACTCTTCTAGCTGCTGTAAATCTGCACTACTGATCAATGCGCCAGGGGGCGGGAAATCGATATATTCAATTTTCTTTGTCCTCGGCTTGGGCATTGGTGGCGTGTGAGGTCGATAGTATTTCAATTCATTTGATTTGCCCGACTCTAAGCTGCTCTCCGTTCCAACCCCTTCATCTTGATAATACTCGTTATAATCGGCATCTTTATCTGCTGCGTCCAGGAATTGCTGCGAGAGACGCTTGGCCGCTAGATCGTTATTCTTTCTATAATCTGGAGCTTGATTTTGCAAGTAGTAAGGCTCCTGAAGAGATCGCCTTTTTGTTTTTTGTTCTGTTATAGCTGTAGCACAAACAATTGGGTCCTGCATGAATTCGTCCAACTCGAACATGCTGTAACGTTTTGTTTGTGCGCCGGATTTTCTAGTTTTATCCATCGATTTGCGTAATATGCTTTTCGGTAGCGGCGGTCTCGGTGGCACTAATTCTGTTTGTTTCGCCAGTCTAGTTTGGTCAGCTAGGCTGAACGACCTCTTTGGGGCTGAGTGGTTTGTTCTCTGGCCATCGGCGTTGGCGCAGCTCGCTTCTGAACTTGTTGCGGAATCGTATCGATACACAAACAACGGATTGAAATTTCCCGCTGGGGCTGGACTATTTTGTGCTGATGAATCGGTCAACATAGTAGACGACCCTCTGTAACCCGAAGATGGTTGGGTGGCTGTGCTCGAGCTCGATGATACTGCTGTCGTGTTTCCTGCCAAATTGTTACAATCACAACTCAATGGTCTGTTTTTAACTTTAGAAAATGGAGAGGCGCTACAGTATCTATCACTACATTTCGACATACCTTCTTTCTCTTTTATGTGTTGCGCCAGTTCAGGCAGTTCGGAGAGCAATTGTTTACACTCCACGGGCAACAAAAAGTTGAGGGAATCCCAATCCTTGATGTGACCGAGACCTTTTTTCTTTAGCACTTCCATATCATTACACGAAAATGGTCTTTTGCCCTTAACTTGTATTTTGGTTTTCTTACCATCAGTTGATTTAGGAGAAACATTAACCTTCAATGGGTTTAAGTAAATGTTCGGCCTGCCGTTCAAAAAGCTGATATCCGGCAAAGTATAATTAGGATACAAAACGAAAACAGGTTTTTCACAATCTCCTTCTTTTAATTTTTCTAGGAAGGAAGGCTCAACAACTTTGAACAATTCTCTATCTGACACGTTTGAAGCTTGCATATGTGAGGTCTGAATACTCTTATCTATCGTTTCACTATCGAGATGAGTTGACGTAGATTTATTGTCATAGGGCTCCTTTTCAACAACCATGTCCATTCTCGTGATTTGAGTGCCGTCTGATTCCGAGCAACTTGAAATACTAACACTCGTGGCAGATGATTGAGAAGAGCATGTTTTTCTTACGAGTCTTGCCTTAGATGGACTATTGACATTAAGACTTGCCCGTTTGAAGTGAGGCTTATTTACTACGGCATAGAGGTTACATTCGCTATCACTCAATTTAGCTCCATCTGCAGTTTCTTCTTCCTCAAATACTTTCGTTGCCCTTATGTAAGTAGTAATCGGCTTAATTTCTTCGTAAACAAGTGATGTTTCCCCTTCATCATTGGGTAGATCGATTTGTGGCCTCTCTGATGCCGATCGAACCCTCAAATCTTCTAGTTTTTGTTCCCCCATCGACTCTCCACTTTCTCCCCCAGAGCTCGACGGCCAACATTCGGATCTATCGAGCTGGTCCATGGTGACTATTCCATCGTTACTGATGCTTTTCTGTTTCATAAATAGTTTAACTAAGTTGAATGATTGCTTAGGTTGGCTTTTATCCGAGGAAGTGTGATTTTCAGTAGAAGATGTGCTCATAGGCTCCGAGTGTTGACTACCGTGTGAGGATTTGTTCTGTGATACATCATATACCTTCATGCACGTGGACGTGCCTATAAGCCTCTGATTGGCCGAGAAGGAATCGACCTAAAAACGAAAATGTGTTAAATAGTTACAAATTGCAAACATACACAGAATCATGCACTTCATTAGTACTACAATACGCACCGTAGAATTGCTCAGAGCGACCGACGTGATCGAGCTATTCATTAATTTTCTTCTATAAAGATTTGGCAAACTTTGGCTTTTTATTACAGAGTTGTTCATTTCACTTGTTACAATACTCATATCATTCGAGTCTCCATTATTATTACCCGATGGGTGCCTACAGGGAGGACAACAACATTTAAAATAATTCAAAACTTGACATAAAATAGTATCCGCATTTTTCGAATAGACATTAACTTACCTCCGTAAAGGTGACTGACTGGTTTGTTTCTTAAGTTTACTCCACGTAGTTAACCCTAAATCACTTCTAGCCATCGAAGTTGTAAGCTTATTAGTTAATTTCTTACATCTCTCTAATAATTCTAAATTCCTGCGCGTTCTTTCATCACTATCTTTTACTATGTTAGTTTCTTCCTTACCCAATTTGTCTGCAAAGATATGAACCGAATTAGCTAGAAGCTTATCATGAATAATGAGGAATTTTGATTCGTCATATGATTTTCAAACATTACGTCATTTTAATCAAATTGCAAATACAAACACTTGTTATTCACGAGTTTAGGTTTAGCGAAACGATTTTCCTTACTACGTTTTATATACTGCAAACATATCCAAATAATAGGTTGTTTACTTTTTACAGATAAAAATGTTATACCAACCTTTGAGGTTATCAAAATTTGATGCACAAGTGTACATTTAAATGAAATATTATTCCAAATATCGATACTAATATTAGCATGCAATCCTCTTTGCTTGTAAGGTACCAGGAAGACATAGTTTTGTATCTACAAGTTTATATTATTCTAACTCACCATGTGTTTGATTGACGGCGGGTTCTGCGCACTCACTGTCCTCGGAGTAAATGGTGACGCTGCCCTCGAATGCGATGGTGTAGTTGTCCTTATTGGCTTGGCAGGTGAGGATGAGGTCCTGCTCCGCCGGCAGCTCGCAGTCCAGGCTGTCCACGCTGAAGTGTACCCCGTGCCCCTCCTTCACCGGTGAGAACAGCAGCTCCGACTTGCAGATTGACATCGTGTTGATAGAACCGACAGACTCTTCTCCCTGAGTAACGAAAGAACATGGTTACGGAGTTATTCAGGAAAATATGGATCTGTTAAAGCAAAGCGTCTTGCGTTAATGTTATAGTGAGTTTTCACTAATGGTATGTCTGTATAACAACAATATTGTCGTACCATATAGTAATATAGGTACTTATTTCATATACAATTCATGTTCACAGTTAGTTTATCGTTTCGTTTCTTTACTTGGAATAACATTTGTGTTTAATTGATTCCAAATGCACCTACATTGATATAGACGGTGATTATCTATATGGGCGTGGTATTTGAGTTCGTTCCCGGAAAGTTTCGAAACATAAACGTTGCTAGTCGGAACATAAACAGTGGGCTTACACAACATGTATATTTGGACCGTTCAATGGAAGACGGAAACTAAATTAAGGCTCCTGAGTCTAAAGGATATAACTTTAATTAGAAGGTAGATATAGCTATTTATGACACTTTACAAAATACACAAATATGCGATGCGACATATTTACAAAATAGATCCATTAATTAATGTTCTTTCGTCTAAATTACTTAGGTACGTAATTTACGGCGCCATGTTTTATCAGCAGACATAATTATTAATTATGTTATTCTGTGTTCGTTGTTATAACAGTTATTTTTATATCTGCAGTTTAAACACTAAATAACTATAACTGGAACATATGAAAAGTCAAAACAATACTTAGTTATGGTTTTCTGAGTTTAGTTTTTCCCTAACCGCAACATAAACAATTCACCGCATACGTCTTACCACAAATGAAGTATGTATCTAGTCAGAGTTACAAACGAAAAAACTCTAAAAGTGTGTCCTTTGAAAAAACCTATTTAAAATAAAAAGTGATAATTTCAAAATGGATGCTAAAAATCGCTTAGGAAAACTTTCCAATCAAATTTGTATCAACAGGAATAACAGCTTACTAATAACATTTTTAAGATATGACGACAAAAATATCCGTGAGAGGCTCACAAATATATTTGTATGTATAATTTTGGCAACAAAACACTTCCTCCTACATCGAAATGAAATGGTTAAATGTTACAAATATACAATATTATATATATACAATATTATACAATAATATAGTAAGTGTCAATGAGTACATATTGTACAAGTAGATGTCGCTCCGGAGCGGGCGTTATCATCAATTTAATACCCTTTCCTGCTACAATGAGGTCACAAATCAAACAACGACTCAGGCACTTCAGAACACAAGTACACAAGCGTTATAAATATAGGGGGCTAGCTTGGGTTGTGTTGTTTTGAATTTGAGGGTACTTTGGAAATTCTTATAAGATGTTAATATTTTGGAAATCATTTGTGCTGAATGAATATTATTGAGTAGGTATATGTTGTGCATTGAATAAATACTTGGAATATTCGTATGCTTACGTAAAATATAATATATTTCAAAGGTTACCAGTTCAGATAATATAGATTATTTTATTGAGGGTGGGTATATATTTTATTAGAATGATGAAGCCCCTTAAATAAAATATTTTTGTGTACAAAACTTACGGAATAATATCCATTGTAGGTTTCCCAGTCGTATTCAGTCACACCCATTTTTAATTTGTCCAGTCCAAAGTCTCTTAGGAAACGTGTTCACTAAATGAACGAACTACTATGCTACGAATAGATTCTAGCCCTATTCACTTTGCGCAATGTTCACACTTCGCACTGTCCTAAATAATAATAAAAAATCACATAATTTTAAATGCACTATCTAACGCACACACAGTTGTTTATGAGGTCTCGTATAGAGCACAAATATAACTTTAAAAAATCACATGTGATCGATTTCATTGCAAGGAAGCGCAGAGTACAACAATCCCGAAAGCCCAGGGCGCTACTGGGCCAGCGGGGATACTAAATTTAATATTAGCCGCCGCTTGCGGCTCTCAAACTGTCATAAAATGTTCAGAGGCGACCGTACGATACCGTTTCGTATAACATCCCAAGTGTTACTGCAATCTATGCGCTGATGTGGAGTCTATAATTAGATAATTAGATATCCGGAGGCCAATAAGTGCTAGTCTAATTATCAATATAATGATTGTTTACACATGGTAAGTAAACAACAGATGTTTGTAAAAGTAATTAGTTTACACAGTTTGGTGCACGGCGTTGTTTAGGCTAACGTCGGAGAGTGAAGTTTGAGAATGACTGGCGTGATGAATAAACTTCATTGGCGACGCACACATGGCGGCAGCATGCGTACGCACACATTGAAAACAAATGTATATTTATAGGGCACTCACACATAAATATTTAGGAGGGAATGACTGTATGAACGGGGGAATAAAGTGTAGTTGAAACGATTGACGCAATTCGGCGTGGACGATGTACATACAGTCTACTCACACATTGATAACGGTCTTATTTTAACTTTACTACTGAACACATCCCGTGGGAGCTACGCGCTATGGGGTTACGTATAGGAGGGAGTCTTGTTATGAATGCTAGCTAAGTATCTTGGACTTCACTTATTTATACAATCGATCAGGCAATTCGTTAAAATGGCCTTCGATACTGCGGTTAATAAAAATGTTCCAAAGTTAGTTTAATACTTAAACAGTTTGTTTTTGTTTCTGTTTAAACATGGACATAAAGTTCTAAGTTTAATGGGTACTTTGGCACTAATTGTTATTTTTATTAAGTAATTACCTTTGACAACAGTCGATATTTTTCCCACGGCTGACCACAGACTTTCATTTTATAATTAATGTTTTGGAATTCTCTCTAACGCGGCTCCAGTCCGGATAGATAATCTTCATAAACTCTCGTAAAACAGCACACACACAATCTTTACTTAACTAATGTTATTACTAATGTAAACATTAGAATTTTTGAGGGTATTCGTGGATCGATTAATTTTGTAAATTCTAAACCCTTTAAAATATTGTTTTCTGGTTTCAAATATGATTTTAAGCATTTTTAAACTTTTCAAAACTTCACTTAACTATACTAATATTAAGCTAAGTGAGGTTCCAGAATAAGTTAAATTTATTTCGTGCTGCCATCTAGTGGAAAGTAAATCAATGAGATAGTACAGATATTGCACACTAGATGGCAGTGTAAGCACCATTATGTCATAGGAAAGAAAAGAAAATAAGAGATTTAATTTGATTTACGATCCCTAACAATAAAAATTGCATAAGTATTATTAAAAACCTGTCATAATATTGTTGCTTGATATAGTTTTCCAGTGTATTGCCGCAATTTGCTTTCATAAAAATACATTAAAGGAAGTGAGGGTGAAATTGTTAACTTTATCGATATTTACACATTTTAGTAGTCACCAAATACATTGGACCTAAAATAAAAGTTAAGTAGTGTATATTATCATGCATTAGCTTGCAGATAGTCGTGTGTAAAGAGAGCGTGACAATACCAATTAGAAAATAACATTAAGATTGTTAGTGACAAATATTTGTAATACAATTAGATGCAACATTGAGTTGAGCAAAGCTTCGCGAACCTGCAGACTACTGTAGTCACTGAGGGAACTGTCGAAACGAAACCTTTCCATGAGGGAAGTCGAGATGCTCGCAAACATCTCGCCCCGGGGGTTACTCTGCAATACACCGTTATAACTTAACCACCAAATTAGTATGCCACTGAAAAATAAACATATTGTATGGAATGTAAAATATATAAAGATATTAATATCAACAAACACCAAATGTAGAAGTAAATGGATAGACATAATTCGTAGTAGATTGTTAGTATTTTTTAATTATTTAAATATATTTTGGGTACTGTTAGTAGTTAACAAAACATATAATTCATATGTCTAATTCTCCTCGGAAAAGTAAAACCATATTTACAACGAAATGTATTATAAGTAAATTAAATTATATTAAAAAAAACAATGACAGATTAAGACTTGAATAAATAACAGCCATCTTAAAAACAATCTTTTGTATGTTTTGAATACGTCGCGTATTATTTTAAATTGTCCGTAAAAATAACGAGAAAGCAAAAGGAAGGCCACAATATCTTTCGCGATGTTCTCGTTTAAACTTAAAATATTGGCTTTAAATTTTTATGTTTGCTGCGAGACCAGAGTTTATTTCTTTAGTCGCTTGCGAAATATCCCGACACCGCAATTAATTGTTTACTTGCAGAAGGTTAAACAGACGTACAATATCCAATCCTTCATTATTTTATTTATCTAATGAAACATATGGTAATTATAAGTCATTAGTATTTGCTAAAAAAATACGTAAACAAATAACAAGGTGAAATCTCAATGACAATTAGTTTTTTTTTATTAAGTTATCATCTTTTGTTATTTTACTTCAGTATCTTCTATTTATGTAACTATTGTAAAGTAACAATAATACATTGTTTGATAAAAAATATTCAGGTAATTTAAAAATATAATAGCGATAACTATTTAAGAAAATGTTCTTTCCAGTCATATAGAGCTTTGCATGTTTAAGTAACAAAATACAGTCGAACCTGGATATGCGACTATGAACAATATGAACTATGTATTTACAAGTGAAAGTACAAAGCAACATAATTACGAAACTTGAGATATACTTGTATACGAATCGACTGATTTCAAGCACTTCTAAAAAAGCGTTACCACACCTCCTTATTGAGCTTAAGTTAAAGAAGTTCACACTCGTGTCAATCTCGCAATAGGTTACTTACATCGTTAGTTCTATCATCAGCGATGACGTCATGCGGCAAGTTGGCGGTCATAAGGAGGGCATGAATGTCTTCTGTCCTGAAGCTCTCCATGTCCGCCTCCGCAAGGTTGGCGTCCAGGTCCCGCGCGAGGTCGTTGTAGCGAGACGTGAACTCGAACCGGGAGCTAAGTTCACTTATGCCTTTATACGACGCTGACAACGATGACAGCACGGACGTCTGGTGACACGTGCTGTCCCGGAAGATCGGACTGGAAAAGAAATAACATTAAATTAGTTAATTTATCAAAATAGAAAAATGGATATTAGGACAAATGTAGTTGATATGTGTATTCTTCTACTGGTAGTTAAATCTGTTTCCAGAGACATATATACATACAGAGACAGTAATATATAACATAATTTGTTACAAGGCTAATAACAGATTGTGTACAGTTACAATAGTGCTAACAACAATAGTGTGGTGTTTCCTGGTGGGATATTATCTAGAGCCAGTTTCGATAGTGGACGTAGACCCGCCTTGAAACGTCTTTTCTAAATCTAGGTTAACGCGATTCGGTATAACGATGACACGCGAATTTACTTATTTTCTTGTTTCTTAACATCGTTATCCTATGCATTTTCTATGAAATATTTTTGTATTAGATTATTTGTTTTTTTTTTAATATTAAGTAGGTAAACATATTTTGTGTGAGCTCCGCTAAAATAAAGTCGTGTTAAGTTATTAATACACATTATTATGTTATGTAATAACAAAGTAAACGAATATAATAATAATAATGATCATTGTTTATACATTCCTTACACTTAGTAAAAACAAATGTTCTGAAAATGGATATCGAATAACAATAAACACAAATTATGTTTATCAGAACAAAGGAGTTAGCAATGGCTTCCATTTCTAGCGGGCATTGGAAAGATATAACTGTAGAATAAATTGTGTAGCTTTCTGTATTGGTATCGCGTAGTAGAGAAGATAAAGTTTAAGTGGCACCTTAAAAAGTCAGACTATGCGTAGTATTGCAATACTGTGTCTTGTTTGAAAAAGGTTGGAGAAACTATAGCGCTGTAATAATCATTCGACAAGATAAGTCATGTATCTCCGAAGGTTGGATGTTAATGTATTGTACGATTAAAACTTTATGGCGGCTCACAGAGGAGAGACATCCTCTCCCCTGCTTCCCTTTAAATTCTGCTGATACATAAAATTAGTAATCACAGAATATCGTAAAAAATTGCGAGCTGCCTTAAAGTTTGTATGGAATTATAAAATGGATATTTACTTGTAGTCGAGGAACCACAGGTATCCGGAGTTGTCGCAGTGGCCGTCGAGGTCGTCGTGTGTGGAGTGCTGGCTGCCGGCGAGGCTGGTGTTGCTGTTGCAGTCCTCATCCGCCCCGCCCGCGCACCCCGCGCCCGGGCTCGCCGCCTTCAAGCCCAACCGTGGCGGTGGCCCTGCAAGTTAAACACACAATACATTATTTACGATTCATAAGACGACAAAAAGAAAACTTTAAAAGAGAAACTTTTGATAACCATTTTATAGATAACTTATCTATACTACAATAATATTATAAAGAGAGAATTTTTGTATTTTTGTTTGTATTGAAATAACTCAAGAACTACTGGGCCGATTTCAAAAATTCTTTCACCATTAGAAAGCTACACTATCCCCGTGTAACAAAGGATATATTATATAATTCCACGCGGATTAATTCCAATCGCGAGCAACAGCTAGTAAACTATAAAAGACAGTAAAACTTTGTGGTTTTGAAGTGGAAAAGAAAATTCCAGGTAGACTACACCGCATCTGATTTCAAGTCATTATTTTTACCTTATAAATGTTCCTTCGAGTACTTAATTTAATTTATCCTATATGTTATAGTATAGAAAAATCAAATAGGTATTTTTTATTGTATAATCATAACCATCAAAGCGTGGTGGCCATGAAATATGACTATTGCAGATTATCATAATACATAAGCGGAATTAAATCAGCAATGTGTAACATTATGTCTTTCTAATGCAAATAATATTTATTACATATTGTAAAAAATATCAGCGTTACTTTTAAAACTTTAGCAACGTTAAAAGGTGTCTGTATTACTTAAGAAATTCAATGTTCAAATAAGAAAAATTGTTAGAAAAAAGGGTAAAAGCACAATCAGGTTAATACCTCAGCCTATTTTCAGCGAGTGCCTTTTAAAAGCCTTTGACGTATCATGTTTTAACATTTTGTCGGCTACAAGAGGTACTTATTTCTTACTTGGAAACAAGCTATTTCGTATTACAAAGGCTTATGAGAGGAAAATGAGTTCAATTATATCAGTAAGTACGTACAATATAGGAAATGATTACACTTTGTACTCGAAATAAAAACAAAATTTAAATACGCTTATTGCGAAGACCTTGGACAGACAAAAACCGGACACGCATCAGAAGTTACGTCCACTTTGCACCTAGAATTATAAAACGTGTAATACTATACACCGTTTTAAACAAAACCTAACCTTTTTAAACAAAGGGCAATTCATTACAAAAGGAATCAGGTCAATAATTTAAGGTAAAATATTCGCAGATACCAAATTTCACACTATAAGGTATATCATGCTGCAAATTATCAACCTTTAAGATTTCCAATGAAAATAAAATAGTGCAATGGCCTTCGCTTTTGGTGTTTAAAAAAAAAACATTAGAATCTAAATTTATCAAGACATCAAAATATAAGATTAACAAAAACATCTTAAAATAGCTTCGTAACAATGGCTCGGGGACGGATTTTGACGATCGACAAAAACTTAACCTTGGTTCAGTATTACGAAATAAGCCTCACTCCCGAAAGGTTAATGATGACAAGCTGAGGGGCTCTCAGCTTAGATTTTGATATTTTATAAAATTTGATAACATATTACACTCTAAATAATTTGCGCAAACAAATATATTTAAATGTATTTTCTACAGTAATAATCTATGGAGAATTTAATTCCCCCAATCTAAGCGGTTACTGTAAGCGTAATAGAACTTTTAACGCCCATGTTATAATACGTTTAAAACGGTTTTAAGCTTAATACTCGTATGACCAAAGTGATTATCATCAACTAGACTAGAAAAGGTTTTAAGAAACTATAAATTTCATCCAGCGTAGCATTAAAAAACAAAAGTCTGCATCGTCGACAAGAGGGCGTGGGCGAGCGGACCACTTGCCATGTAGGGAATGTTGACGTGAGTCCAGAGTTATAAGGAAAACGGAGACAGTCGAAAGGCCGTCTTGAAACATACCTCGAAACAAAAAAGCTTGAGTAATTATGTATGTCACATTAGGACATCGTACAGTCATAGAAGCAATTCTGAATCAATTTACAAGTAATTAGTTATCGTGCTACATTGAATATGTTAAAAGAACATGTTTTCCTCTTATTTTTTTGAACTAATCGATGTAACAGTATGATCTTTTCTCTCAGCTATTTCAAAAATTAAACACGGTATCGAAATTATACTTAATATGTGACACGATTCAGAAAATCTTCATATCTTCTGTAATGACTGATTGTATTATTATCTGTTCAAGATTTATTACTCTAATGTATACAAACTATATAGACATAACAAAACGTTATTTAGGGGTCAATAATCGTCACACGGCAAGGTGAGCCACGGTGCTGAGGCCGGCTGGTGTGACGCACGTTAGATCTGACTCATCTATGATGGCCGCGACTGGCATAGAGGATTTTTCCCGACAATTTATTGATAAATTATGCCTTCCTTTTCCTGTATATTTCTTAGCATATGTTACAACAATAGATGAATAATTTTATCCTATATGT
>QDHC01002842.1:206063-217017 GCA_013186455.1 Papilio dardanus tibullus | reverse complement strand
TGAATATAATTGATTACTTTGGCAAACATATTTTGAATAAGTCATTTTTATATTCAAACATGTATGGTATAAAGTAAGCTTTGTAGGTTTCTAGGACATAAGGATATTGATTTTAGGCGTGCATTTGATTTCTAAAGTTACAAGAAACTTGGGTAATTTTTAACACTACGTAACCTGTACGAAAATATAGTAGAGGTTACTAACAGTTTTACTGTAATTACATCTAAAAATAAATATACAACATCTGGAACATGAAAAAACTATGCTTTTTATTTAAATAGGCCATGCAGACGAGCGTCCATAAACAAAAGGTCGACTTCGAACAAAGTAATCTTTAATATCTCATGCAACGTTTACATTTAGGTCACCGCCTTACTTTTTCCACCCATAAATATAAAAAATTACAAATTCATTATTTATTTTATAAATTATACTCCCACATAGTTCTTAATTGCTTACTAAGGGAGTCTCTTCGTGTAAATGTGAACTGAGCTCACAAAAAATCAGATTGTGTTAAAAGTAACTCCGAAAGACTTTACAGTTCAGGAAAGCAAAACACGGATATCGGAAGCATAGCGTATGTCGGTCGATTTCAATTTAGGATCATTCGTCACGACTCTGACATAGTTCAGACTAGCTGTAACACGAATCATTTCTGATTTATGTTATTTAAAACGATCGTTTTATGATATCTGTAGCTTGAAATGTCTAAACAATTTTTAATTCCATTACAGACTGAATCAAACTCCATGCCAAGCCTATAAGCTGTTATAGCAATAATTTAGAATTCAAATAAAAAACACAGTTATATTCTCCATCGCAGTATTTGTGCAGCAACGCAAATATCACGTGTGAAATGTAAAATACCTCGCTAACTGTTTATACAACTGTTTATTTTAAATTCACACAGTTTTATTAGTACTTCAGTATTATACGGCTACAAAATAGAGGTTAAATTATTTGTTAGCGTCTAGAAAGCAAATAGTATTTTCATTCAAAATGCAAGAAACATTAATAAGTCATTAAAACATGATATTGTTCGTTACAGCTCAATAACTGGGGGGGATCGAATTTAGAATAAATTTCCAATACTACGACAGACATGGTGCGGCCCATTCAGACTACGGTACGTCGCAAAGAGCATTGAATCAATCCTCAAAGCGGCACCCGTTGTGTGAATAGGCTCTAACACGTGTCCAAGTTGACGAACCTATACATTATAAATAGAATTTCAATCAAAGCGGGCTCGAAACTAGAAAATTCCTGCTTAGAAGCAATTATATTAAGCTACTAAGCTATAGCTAACAATAAAGTCAATCAAAAACAATGTATAATTAAAACATTCGCATATTTGTTCTATTAATGAAGGATGATTTAACAATAATTTCACTAATTGATCATCAGTCTAGAAGTGTTTAGTGTTTCCGGTTTATATTGAGTTGTTTAATTGATCACATTTCTATGCTTACATATGTTACGTCACATCCGGTGAAATTAGCATGCTTATGCGATTAATTGTCGGCTCCTCTTAATATTCCTTCGATCTATCTTCTCACTTTCCCTTTATTTATGGCGAGCTAATGTTAAAACTGCTTTATATTTTACGTAATATCAGCCGATGAACATTTTTATTGTACTTTCTCGGTCTTGCGTAACTTCCCTGGGTTTTATCGGAGGGATTATTTAATAAAATACAAGCGACATTGTCTTTGTGAAGCTATAAAACATTTTTCCATCAGAGATGCAAGTTTATCCCTTGTCAGATTACGGATAACGTAATTTAATATACAGACATTTAATAAACGCAAATTTAAATACTGTTACAAATATTTTGATAAAAATATGAATAAAATTATCCATAATGATCTCGAATTGGATCTACTGCAGATGAATAATGAATTATAAAATGTGTGCTTTTTTTAGACTAGATCTCTTCTCTTATTCGTACTACACACTGAAAAAGTTGCCAAAATGTCAAAAAAGTCATACATACCAAAATGTCACTATCAAAACAACTCTTGACAAAGTAGGTCGGTCAGATGTTAGATTCTAATTAACGCTGATGATTTAAAATTTCAGTCTGAAACTATGACCGCAACGTATGGGAGTAGGACTGAAATGAGACCAGCTAGCTTGTCCTCCGAGGTTGCTGAAGGACGCTCTCCTTTGTGATTTACCAGTTCACCTTCATCCTTAGTACATTACTAAAGTATAACATTCAAAATTGAACCCTCTTACGTAGAAATAATGTTAAATTTAGATTAAATAAGCTCGAAGAAGAACATAAAGTTCGTCAGCAGAGCGTGAACCATGAAAGATGCAACTACGATTTACTACTTACCAGCTTTATATAACTTTTGAGTATAATTTGCATTACAAAAATATTACATTATTTAATGTAACTGATTTGAATTGCTTCTGAAGTAATAATCACTTGATCTAAAGAAATGATAACAGTCGAATTTCTCATCAGTACATCGTTACGAAAAACGAAAATTGCTAATGAGTTTGCAAATGATATTGCCATTTCCCTGGCAAATGGGAATACGGATGTCACATCTAACAACTATTTTAATTTGATTTTAAATTCATATCGTTCCATCTTTCATAAAACATTTTGCTAACAACAATTATACAAAAATCTAATTTTACACATAAATGTTTAGACTCAGAACTAACAGCTTACATCTTGATTAAGATTAAACTTCCAAGTGACATAAAAATATCAATTATGGTCCTCCTGACAATCATCCAAACGATCCCTAATGTCCCTTCTGTAATTAAAGGACACGCCCGGGATGCGGGCATTGAATGGCCCGTATTGAGTCAACTAATGAACGGAACGTTGAACCCATTCACATTGAACGAAAACAATACATTTGCAATGTAATGATACACTATTATATGGTAATCAAAGTTGTTATGTTAACTTATATCAATAATGTACATTCTGTTTTAAATAAAACTTATTAAATTTTTCAACATAGCATATAGTCATAAATGTAGATTGTTTATACTTTAATAGTTGTTTTTACAACAGAAAACAAAAAATAACAATCCCAAAAAATATAAAGAGACAACTTTGATATGCGTTATTATCGTATTTAATGTGGTAACTGTGGTAACAAGGATAAAATTATGTAGGTACGCTGCTTATATTCCTGTTTGAAGCATATAATATTAGTATTTATTGATCACAATAATGTTTCAAAATGACACGGAATTATACTTTAATGATGGTCCGTGTTTATGAGCTCCATATTAAATCGTCCCACGCCAACTATCAAAAACTAATTCATCCCACACCGTTGATTTTATTGCAATCGATTGCTTAATTTTATCACAAGACGACCTCGCGCGCTTTATATCATTGTTTTTATATCACTATCTGGTTTTCAATAAACGACACTCTTTAATAAATTGATAATTTAATTTTAAAACTGGAAATTTATTAACTTTTTATATCTATTTTAAACTAAAAGGAGCCAAAATATCTCTAGTCCTGTAGGTTAATGCGGTATTATGTAAACTACTACCACTGTTAGAAACGTAAATCTTTTGCTTATTTTCGTACTTTAAACATTATTTTACCAACCAAAATACTAATAAATTAAATTTATAAGTTCAATACTGCGCTATGCGTTACCATGTAGAGGATTATTGTAAATATTTATATTAGAAATGCGCTAAAAATAAACTATGGGCGCCGGCGGCCGCGATATTTTCGTGCTAATATTGACCAAGGAGTTGGCCGACACAAATCACGTCAAACAAAGAAGTAACTTTCGCCGATGTCACAGCCTAATGCTATCTTCACACGTGGGTAACAGTTAGGTAGACCAGTAGGACAGTTCTGTACTACTATTATTTGAACGCACACGTCGTTACCGAGTATTACCACGGGGTTCCATTCCATACAAAAGTTTTTTAGTTTATTTTTTTTTCACTAGATGGGGTTACGAGCAGAGTATTGAAATTAGGAAACGAACGCGGCAATTTATCAACTTGAAAACCAAAATAAACTAAAATTTACTTTATTTAGTATTACTTTAAACATCAAATAACACCTAACACTAAGCCTTTGTAAAATTTTATTAATTCTTAAATATGTACTAATTTAATTATTGCGCTCTCTAATGGTGTTTATCTGAACTACGCTTCTGTCAAATTTGTGTATGTGGTACGTGTATGTGGTACGTGTGTGTGCGGCACCGGTAGTATCCAGGGTTAACATGACGCTTAAACTTAAAATGAATTGAAAGAAATTAACACATACATTGTTTCATTTGTATCAACCTATTGTGACAACCCTAATAAAATGAAATTCCAATTTGAAATTCCATAGAAGTTTTGTCTTCTTTACAGTTTACTCATATGATGAGAGAAACAAAGAACTACTATAATAATAGACCGGACGATATTTGACATATTTGATTAATATGTACATGTATAAGCAAAATAAATTAAAATATTATAATTATACGGTGGTCAGAAAGTCTAGTATCAAACGGAAACACGTGATAGGTGAGGTCTTTTCCAGTCCCCGGTAGGAAGATTTTAGTTACAATTGAGGCTAAATTAACTGTAGTGAAATAAATACAACAATTTTGTTGTTACAAAGCACGTTCTGTTTACTTTTTCTTCGACCTTAATATTAGTAATCATCTTGAAAAAAATATTCAGGCAAAAATTTTTATTGCGGTGTCCGGTCTCAATATTTTAATGTCTTTGGATTCTACATAATATAATATTATAACTCGATCGCAAAATTATTTCCGTGGAGCATCCCTCTCTCTCACCTCGGACCGCATCGGTCCTCGTCGGGACTCGCGTACTCGTGACCGTAGTAAGTACCGTCAGCTAACACTACCCATTTATAATTTTACAATTAATAATTTTTGTTTCATCAAATTATCTGTTACCTGTAAATACTGACAAACTTCAGTACAATAGATGTAAGTCTGCTCTAAGTAGAAGCAAGTTGAAATTGTACATTTTGCTATTATTTTTAACAATAACTCGAGAACCCCATAAGCTACAATTTACATTTATACAAAAAATAATGTATAAGCAAAGACCTTTCCAACGACATATGGTTTGTTGCTGTTGAGAAGTAAACCAAAGTCCTTAGCTCCTTGTCCATCGTATAATAAATTATTTTTAAAACTAATTATGTAACCGCTTTTGTCAACCGTACCGAACATTGGCGCGTGACGTTTATTTTAATTATTTTTCCCTTCCTTATTACCTTCTATTTCGACAACATGTGAGTGTTGTGCCTACGTGTGAAAGTATCCTAATGTAGGCGGTGGGTGAATACTTTCCACAGTAGACGAGGCTCATTGTATTCAGCGAAAGTCGAACAGAAACAAAAGATAATGTATACCGGAGTGGCAGATTCCGTGATATGACATGTTCGAAACAGCACGCGTTGCCAATAAATTATCTTCAGATTGTAACACTGTACGATAAGGGAATATATGTAACAACTCTTCAAGTTGAGCGTTTTTAAAATGTCATTGTTTAATATATTAATTATATTAAGGTGTTATTGTGTAGAATGTAGAATAGTCATATAGACCTGACTCCAAGATTTTGATAGCTAAGCTGATTTCATAACAAAACCTCTAACTATAAGTAAATGTAGTGCAGTGTGACGAGCAAAAAGTAAATGATAAATACCCAGTTTTTTATATTTTTATACCGAAGCTCTGAAATTAGAATTCTGTTAACTTGTCCCTAGAAATTGGCACACGAACCACAAACTATTCATCCGAGGCGCCATTAAAACGAGCCAGAGAGAAACATACAATTTGCGAGTAAATATTATATAACTTTCACCTAAATTCTTAGAATTACTAGTAACGGAAAGCGAATTCTAGTGAACATAAATATTTGCAAAACATCACTATGATCGATGTATGCCATCAGTTTTACTTTGCCAGATTTTCAAAATATGTTAGAAATTCAATCGAGACAGAAAGTATGTCACAGAGTAAACTTATAAGGATATCAAAGGAATCCAGCATGGTAACTTGAATTTAAGAAGTTCAACATTGCCATAAAAGTATCACCTCCCACATGTTTATCGTATATTCTCAATATGCTGTGCCCACCGCTTTCCCGAGCATTGAGGTTGATCAAGGTACAACTAGTCACGCCAGCCGCTCGCGTGAGCCTTTTTGTTTTTGCAAATAGAGAAACTCGTTTCTTTTGCGGCACACTTTAAAAATTCGAAACTCCCGGTGAGCGCGAAATAAACTAAACTCGGCTAAAAAAGAGTTTAATTTTTATTATTCTTAGAATCTATCAACGGTTTTTCAAAGACTGCGCAAAGAAAAGTCTACTAGATGATACATATTATAAAGGAATTATGTTATACATTAATTAAATTTTAATTAAAATCTGCACTAAATCCGGTACGGCAACTAGAAAAAGTTAAAATTATTAAAGTAGCGCAAACATAATTTCTTGATACCTATCAGTTTAACTCAATTATCATAAACACACAGTATAAGAAATACTATCATTTGCTATAATCGTATAAATTACAAGGAAAAAAATATCCAAGAATCATAAATGCGGACAGATAATCAATTCTCTGCATTTCGATTGAATAACGTCTATCAAAATTAATATCTTTAGAAAGTTGAATTGACAGTTTTTTTTTCAATCATCTCTAAGTTTCAACTTCGCCGGATACAACCATATAAGTAAGTGTAAGTTATCACATGTTTCGATACACGCTCTCTCTTCAATTACATTCCAAGAAACATCTCGCTATACTAAGCTTTAATAGTTTTATTGTTAATAAATTATCGATTTGTTATGTCTATGATAAAAATACTTGATATATACAATGTTTACTAAATACATTATTCAACTATAGATATGTTTATTTTAAACCAATGGAAATATAATTATGTAAGTACATAATATTACTAGCTGTTGCTCGCGACTTCGTCCGCGTGGTATTAAATAATATAGCCTATGTTACTCGGGGATAATGTAGCTTTCTAATGGTGAAAGAATTTTTTGAATCAGCCTAGTAGTTCTTGAGTTATTTCAATATAAATACAAAAATACAAATCTTTCCTCTTTATAATATTGGTATAGATTATAGGATGATGGGATTTATTTATTTTCTCACAAAACTGAGAACAATTGAGGAGTATGTTTTAAAAGATTATTCAGACTGCATCTTATTAATCTGCAATCGATCATACTAATTACGTTGTGCGCTACTTCGTCCGCGTGGAATTAACAAATATAGCCTATGTTATTCGGGGATAACGTAGCTTTCTAATGGTGAAAGAATTTTTGGAATAAGCCCAGTAGTTCTTGAGTTATTTCAATATAAATACAAATCTTTCCTATTTATAATATTAGTATACATAAATGATGTGTGTTTAATTTATTTTAATAAGTATTTTGAACAATAATAAAATATTTAAGTACTAAACATCAATTCCTATTTTGTCTCCTTTGAAGAAATTAGTAGCCTCATCCAATATTTAATTGCATTTGATTACTTCCGTTTATACCATAAAATATTATTTGTATTACCATTGAACTGTAACTAGCTGTCAACTTATATCAAAAGTGTATCGTATAATGTTCACTGTGTATTTATAACCTAGGTTTCAGCCTTGGCACTCATTATCTCAGAGTCTAGTACGAAAACAAGGCACGCAGCCAAACACCGAGCAAATGACACGCATAAAATTATCAATGTCTTTAAATTAAGGTCAATTTTACTGGCACAGATGGCGATAGTGTGGATAGGATGGTACTCGTAGCAAGTATCCGAACAAAGGATTAACTCTACTAAAATGTTGCTGTCCGGGCACGTTTAGTTACTAACTTACTACACTATTGCGTAGGTTTAGGCTTAAACGAGTCCGAACAGCAGTAAATCCTTTATTCGGATAAATGCTACTTGCTACTCGACTAAAATACTATCCTGGTGCGAACAAGGCTCTGTTTAACCATTATCCGGCTCTGAATGTGGCATTATTATCATTCTCTCAATCGGACACGGAGAAGAAAAATACTATTGTAGATCTAGTTTATTTTCCCCAGTCTAAAGTAGCTTTAGCACTCTGCCCTACTCAGCTAAAGTAGTCAACTTGAAGCTGTAGTAAGAAATACGTCGTATTTTCATTTCACGTCCTCTTATCTTTGTGAGAACACTTACCATTTTAAAGCAAAGTAGGTAAAGGTAACATCTTAAAGCACTAATGTTAGCAAAACTCACACATACTGCAAAAGTTGAGAGATTTCTTCATAATTAACTATGTTATTTCTTCGAAGAGAATAAAAGAGGTGGCAATATTCTACAGAGGAAATTCATATTACACTACACAAGGAACCGTTTACAAGTAAAGAATCCATAACCTCTGTATTTGTATAGATACAGAATTGTGATTATATTGACATTTGCTCATTTAATTTGAATATAATTTTGGATGAACCACACTATAGTTCGCAGACTGATCTCATATCCAGTGATTCAGGCGGCCATTTATAGCGACTGCCACAGTCCGGTGCTACGTAAATGGCTCGACTGTTTAACATTTAATCTGCTATATGAATAAATTCGTTCTATACATGTTCTGTTGATAATAAAAATAACTAACAACCTCCTATCTCTTAACAGGAGTTTTACCCAAAGTACTTTCGATACCAAGCGATACTATGGCAAACGTCAAAAATCTATTAAACTGTCAATGACGTTCGTTAGTTCACACGTGACAATCACATGACTTATCGAATGTCATTGTCACTTTTATACATTTTTGTCGATTCCATCGTCGATATCGCCAATCGAATGATATTTTGGGTTGTTCCCGCAGTTATGTTTTAAAGTCAAATAAACTTTGAAGAAAAATATCTTTTATTGCCCTTAACTTTTTAAGTATGCGGTAAAAAACTTGGGTTAATTTAAAACCACATTCATACTGTTGAAAGTACATGTGAATGCTTTCGTTTGTAACGTCAGAAGATAATAAAATTTTAACGCATCCGGGTATGTCAAATGAAAGACTAAAGTTGGAACAGTACGGATTGCGATACTTTCGAACGAACCCTTCCGGTTAGTAACATAAGACCTTTTTGAACTGATTAAATCGAAAAATAAATAACCTTACATCCGCTCTACTGAATACATAAAAATTGCGCGACTAGGAAGCGTAGACAGCAGATGGGCGAGCTATAATGTTTCTGTAAATAAATTCGTAATCAACAAAGAAAAAAATATTACTAACAAATAATGCTTTTTCCTCATCAAGAAACGACATTCCTTTACAATTTACATAAAGCTTCTTAAAGGGCACAAATGTACTACTCGTTTTAACTATGGTCTACAATCAACACGGCATGTATCTATAATTTAAATTAATGCAAACTAAGAGGTACACAAGTATAGTAGTAATTTAGTTATTTAAACTTTAACATACATCGATACCTTCCAACTACTCTTATTTAACACCTTAAGGAAGCTTAGAGCTTCTAAGGATTCCAGCACAACATTCTATGCATGTAAAAAGGGTTTAAACCTATCGACGCATGTCCGGATCACAGAAATAAAGGCTTCCTATCCTTAGGGACTACAATGTTGAATATATTTTGTGATCTACGAAGTGTCTGAGTGCATCTTATAATCTATTCATCCAATGATTTAATATAATTTTATTTGAAGAATTCTCTACATATTTATATGTTTCCAAATAGGAATACCGATGTTGACAATTGACAAATTAATAATATAATGGTCGAAGCCTAAGGGCATATATTATCTCGTCTAAAGCTTAATAAAGTAGCAGACAGCATCAAACTAGCCTCGCCGGAGTGGACATAACAGGAAATTAATTCTGAAACTTTATTCTCCATTCAATAAATTTCATGTGACGTTTCGAAGCGGTGAAACCCGTTCGTGATCTATCATCCATCAAACCAACTTTCCAAGTCCTAGATCAAGTCGTATTGATACGTTAATAATATTTATTAGAAAATAGAAAATTTTGTTCATCATACAACGACAGTTAATCATAATTTTACTATAATGTGGCATTTGAATTAATTGGGAATATATTTGTGCAACACGGAAGAATATTAATGACCTCCACATTAAATGATAATATAATGTAGCTTTTAAAAATGTGGTAATTAATTTGATACTTTACAAGCTACAGGAAACAAATGCAATGCAAGCTTGACGTTGTCACATTAACTTTAAATCTTAACCGTAGAAAGAGAAAGGTATAGAAATGGCTATGGCATATACGGTAGAGTTAGTTACCGTTTATCATACCAAGGTTAACACACTTGTACGCATTTCATGACCATTCATCCTATAATCTGTGTTTAATAGTTATAGTTTCACATTAGCGCTAGCGGGGGCGCCACCGCCAGATACATTTGGCACTCGGTATACAGTGTACGTTCTAACATTTTAAAAATATTACAATGTTTTTACATTACTCGTCATTGTACAGTCAGCTTCAGAAATATAGCAACATCAGATATGCAAATATAGCGTGTCCTAAAATTCAACGATAAGCCAATTACAGTGCATCATCAGATCGGTTTATGTTTCTATTATTATAACTATATTTCTGAATTTGACTGTACAACGTGCTAATGGAGAATGGGATTTATGTTTAAACAAGCTAGAGATAAAGTAATAAATCCTCCTACAATTATGTTTTATAGTGTATCGACACCACAATTAAGTATAAATCATAGATTATAATAGATGCCATGATCTTCGTAAATATGATATTGTGCAAAAAGTTTCATTGAGAAAATAACACTCATATCAAATGAAGGTTCATGACTAAGCCGATATGAAACATTCGCATAAATGTAAAAAATAACCTCAAAATCAAAGATATATTATACTGTAGATGGAACACTCGATACCTAAAAGTGAGGCATTTTCTTTGACCTCCGG
>QDHC01002842.1:192980-205875 GCA_013186455.1 Papilio dardanus tibullus | reverse complement strand
CCGGTTATTTCAAGCTACAGTAAACACTTTTACGTTGGTTATTATTCATGATTTGTATCAAATGAAAGAAAAAACAAATTTCACAGTAGAAAAATTATTTAATAGATGTGATCTGCGCACATAAATGAAAAATAATAAAGGTCTAATACCCGTTTTCCCCAACCAACCCCTAAAGTAGTTTTAGATATAGGTGTCTTTTTGGTTTGGGTCTCCCTAAATCTAACGGATCTCTTGCGGTCTAAAGTGACACTTAACTGTTGGTGAAAACGAAAGTAGTGTTAGGGGACATGTAAAATGCGTTAAGGGTTACCTAAAATTTAGGGATTATTGGTGAAAACGACCATAAGACACTTATTAACAATTATGTTGCAGGAATTACAAAAAGTTGAATTGATCTTAAATACAGGAAAGTTTAACCTAAAGATTCCTAGAATGAAAACAATTCAATAAATTTTTTAACTATAAAATAAAGTTAGTAAAATAAACATGGTATAAGCGGAGGCGTATGAAAAACTTTAATATCGCATTTCACGCGAGTTCTCGCTTGCGGGCGTCTCGAACGTAATAAGGCCCGTCAGAGTGTTGGCTCGCCGTCTGTGCAACATCATCACCAACCACTACTATTAAATTCTTTCTTTTATTTTTAGACCGCTCGTAACAGCGAAGCTAGTTGAGCTATAAATAATAACACAAGTGTTCTTACAACGTGTGAATTATGTGATAGTCTTAAGAGTACGAAATAACATCCGTGTTTGTATCTTTATTTTAGAAGTCAAAATAACGTACTGTTATTATTAGATATTTCTGTACAACAAAATATCAAAGGTTGGGGACCACTGACAACAATGGATCTGCCAATGAAGTCACCTTTACAATGTGTTGAAATAACTCGTCACTTCGTCAATGAATTTCCATATGGAATTTGCCTAGGTATTACATGCTGGCGGCATTCAGCACCGGTGACATAACCTTATCATATCAGTGGCAGCCGTGCGAAGCTATATTTCATAGTGACATATCCGATATGCAAGTAGATCAAAACAGTACGCTGTTATGTATTACAATGCAGGCATACATCTGAAGACAAACAAGTTTTGAGTTACATAAATATTGGAGCATGACTCATTTGCTGAATGACTCAAAATTCTCAGATTACTAGGCATTACGAATTAAAAGGATAGCTATAGGTATACTGATTCATTTGTAAAATTCCGACTGCAGTTTCAGATATTGTTAAGCAGTCAAATAAGTTTTTAACGAGTAATTTAATATCTTTGAACATCGGAAAGTTTTAATATCAGTTTTGATTGGAAAATAATCTTGTCTATTCGATTGTAACTAACGAGACTATTTGCTAAAAGTAGAAGACAGAACGGTAATAAGCACAATTTTATGTCTAAGGACATAAGTAGGTATAGCTAAAACAATGTGTATAAAAAAATAATTACGAAAATTTGATCACCAGGAGCCAAGTCATCGGTGAACAAAAAAAACTACAAACGAATTAAACCTCATCCTTTTTGGACATCGGTTAAAAACGCATTCTACTCGAAATAATCCATATAAATTACTTAACGAATGTGAAAAAATAAATTACAAGCTGTATAAATTAATCAACATCATTTATAATAGCATGAGAAGTCAGAAGCTCCCTAAAATATACCGTTTGAACATCTGAAATATGCACAGCTCTGTCAGAATTGACACAGACTCATTAGCATGATGAGTTGCGAACTGAAAAAAGACAAAGAAATCATTTTTACTACTAATTAGGCTGCGTCATTTTTACGTATGGTAAACATCTATTACAGTCTTGAAAACCTCCATATCATTATCGTTTTCGCAGTTATAGATGTCTGTGGTCATTTTATAGTTAATGAGCATAGTTATTAAGTCTAGACGTCGAGTGGCGCTTCGTGATATTGCTTTTAGACGCTGAGAATTCAATAGATCAATTTCAATGACTCGCTCCTACTCTATTATGTTCGCTAATGTTGCCATCATTTAAACCTTTGTATTGGCATCGAGATAAAAATTATCTGGAACAAGATATTTTACAAGGATTTTATAGCGTAAAGAGGCTAATAGTCGGCTTTGTATGTACAATAGTTTCGCAGTAAAAAAAATGATTTATTCTTCATGCGTTTAGCTACTCGTAGCAGTCGAGTAACAGCAATACTAAAAAGTAATAGTAAAGAAGAGCTAAGTAATAATAGCTTGGATTTCGTATACATTTAGTTTTAACATAGAATAAAGATTAAAACAATATTAGTTTTTCCCTGTACATTAATGATGCATGGGATTTTATTATCCAAACCTTGATCCAGTTTACAACAAAACTGTTTGCTTAACGTACTAAAGTAGGTCGTGGTTTCCTCGTGATGTTATAACCCAATACGAGACGTTATTGTCTTTACTTGATATAAAATTAGTTAATGAAATTAACTTTTATAGATGTTTTGTTAGGTAAAAACATTCTCAAAGACGTTTTAACACGATTTAAATTGTAAAACATTAAGTCGAGGTATCCAGTAGAATAATCTGCATTGAAAGATCAATCTATCTTAATAAATGATAATTAATGGCAAGGACGTAAATGTACGAGTGCATTTGATATTAATTATCATTTATTAAGATGGATTCGCACCTAAGCCAACAGATAGTTATATAGAAACTGCCAAGGGAATGTCCTATCAATTACAAAAACGTATAATAAATTCCTTAAATACAATAAACTGTTTCTTAATAGCAAAATAAGCTAATTGAAGTTATTAACAATTACCAGTATTAAAAAAAATGTATTAATTCTGGAAGACCAAAAGTTAAACTTAAAAATGTAAAATCTACGACTACTTTTATTTTCGCTAAAATGTTTTTCATATTCAAATGCAGTGAATTCGTTCTTTTGCGTTGGCAAACAGCCCAAAGCTCGCAGACAAACATTGCTCGTTACGGTTCTTACTTTCAACTGAACAAAACTGTTTCTGAAATTATTTAAATAAGTGAGGAAGTTTTATTTAATCTAGTCTGTTTTAACCAAAACGGAGTTAAGAAAGATGAAAATGGTTACATGTTTTTCAACCGTTTTCAGATTTAATTATGACAAATATTTTACAGTATCTTTTAAAACAAAATGCACCTTTTGCTTATATCATATATAAATGCAAGTACTTCTAATTATAAGTATTATTAAGGTCCCGAGTTCGAATCCCGGCATGTACCAATGTGTTTTTCGATTTTCGATTTTCATATGTGCATATTTACCGACGCTCTTAGGTGAAGGAAAACATCGTGATGCAACCTGCACATATCGGCGAAGAAATTCAAAGATATGTGTATTCACGCAAAATACGCGCTAGTCGTGGAGTTGCGGAAAATGGAGCCCATCATGGGTCGAAACCTTTAACCTTTTTTTTTTTTAAGTATTATAAATATCAGTAGTGAGTACATAAGCAACTATATTAAGTTAAGGCAAAAAGTCAAGGGAGTGGCCAAATCCATTCACTAATAGTTCAAACGGTACCGCCGTTGCGCCGCCTCGCCCAACAATGAAAGTTGCTGTTAATATTTTCTTCACATTACCGCTGATTTCTTCGCCATTGAACCTCATAAGTAGGTAATGGTGTCAGAAGTGTACGAGGCCTCTCTAAACACTTTAACAACTGCCGTAAACATAGTTGATTGATTTGAAGTAAACGTCAATTGGCCTGAATTACTCGGGGAAAATCTTTATTACAAGACATGTTATGAAAGTAATCATCTACGTATGAGAACAATTTGATCTGGGAACGTCCGTTTGAATATATCTCATGGAAAAATGTTTGATTTAGTGCAGAATAATATAATTATGCGACTACTGCTCTACAAATTCTTTCACTTAAATTCAATTCATTAGCTTGATTAAGGCTCTCCCTTTTCGGCTGGGACAAGTGCCAAGTATTTTTTTATGATATTCTTGTTCGGGAAGGATTGATATTGCTCTCCATTTAAAGAAGTCTGGCAAACCATGCTTTCACTTTGATTCATGCACAATTTAAAAAGTACTTTACTGTCTACTGGCGCTAACATACGCATTATATCACAAAACAAGATCATTGAACATTCATTGTCGTATGATTCAGCGTATTACAAATATGAACGCAACATTTCATACATTGTAATGTAAATACTAGTATAATTTGAAAGCAATGAACATTGTTCCACTATTGTTCTACTGCTACAATTTACTGTGTCAAATAGACAATAAGTAACGCTAATTACCATGTTTCATATAAGTAAATTGAATTATATAAGTCTAGGAAATGTCTGTTGGGTTTCAGAATTATGCTGTCTCATTGTGAGCAATGAGATACGGAAATAAGACGTAAGAAATTATTGTCAAAACTATGACGATGTAAGTGGTACTTAACTTGATCTAAGTCAACAAGCAAAAGTACCTCATAATAATATAATAAAAGAAGCTTAAACATTAATATATCTCAGTTGAAATGTGGTTAACATTAAAATTCTTTGTTATGTACTTTTATAAATAAATGTCAGACCCTAAAATTCGATCCATCATCCTGCGTCGTCTGCTAGAAAAGGGAACAAGGGTGGCTGTTCGTACATTAACCTCATTTATCCAGGGTAAAAATACTGCAAAGCAATTTCTCACAATCAATCCTTCACATTCAAAAGTGTCAAAGTTCAGTGTCTGTTAGGATAATTATGACTAATCTTCGAGAGCACAAACATTAAATAAAATAAACATCCTACATACTTTTAGATTACGTAAGTAATGAATCATAAAAATCAATAATATCCAGTGACCGATTAATTAATAACTAGCTGCCGTGCGTGACTTCGTCCGCGTGGAATTAAATAATATAGTCTATGTTACTCGGGGATAATGTAGCTTGAGTTATTTCAATACATTTAAAAATTCAAAAATATTTTTTTTCTCTACAATATAGATTTTGATACGTTCAGTGCTTTAAATCTTTGTTTTAGAAATAAAGGTGAATGTGAATGTTTTCCTTGTTTATCTCAAATACTTGATCAGTAAGGTTTTAAATTCACTTTTTTATAATTTTATGTAGGGTCTAGGTTAAACTTCTTAACTCGTGTATTGCGTAAGAGAGGCGTATTCAATGACAATGAACTATCTGAGCTATAACATCCACAGACGTAATCAATGAATAAGGCCATTGTTCAGTAATTCTCATCTCAGTGCCAAACGGATGATAAGTACCAATGCAAATTAAAACATGTGCCTTACTCATACAATAGTAGGGTAAATTACATTTACTTTATACATTAGGAAAATCAATCATTATGGAATATCAAATGGATGCAAAGATACAACATTTTAAACACACGTCTCATAATAATGAAGATGTCAAACATGTTAGACTCTGGCGAATTTTGGTTGTGAAAACGGACCAACTCAGTTTTCGTAAACATCTAAACAATAATGTATCAAATTGACGGCACCAATATATCAATGACAATAAACAGTCAAACAAGTTAAAGGCCGGTTGGAAAGCGAGTGAGCAATACGCTCGATAGGTTATTGGCATGACGGCGGCTGACGGGGACTGCGGGGAGAGGTGGGGCGGGGGAAGTGCGAAATGTCCGCGCTTCGAATCGACGACGCCAGTAAAACTGCAGAGAAAAGTTGGAGCGACGCCAACGCGCTCCGCCGACGTTGTCCGAGACCCATTTTCCACTAAGCAACTAGAAGCGCGACGACAGCCGCGTTCGACTGCTAAGTGCGGTACCATTTCCACCGACGAAGCCAAGATTGCTCATACAATGGCAGTTATGCGCGACAAGAGTCACGCGTCTATTCTTGTAGTGGAAAATGGGTCTAATTACGTTTGGGAAAACTATGCACGCCCTCAACGGACGCTGTCCAATGTCGAATGCACTTTTAAATATTAGCTTAGTAGAAGTTTGGGCGTGAAATATAGAGTGCAGTTATTGCAACGCGTCTTTTATACATAAGTGTGTTGGGACTTCCGATTCAGGCCATCGCAGTCTTATTAATTTTTTTTACAATTTTAAAATTACCTACTGTTATGATAGAAACTAGAAAAAAAGAAGCATGTCAGGTGAAATGTAAAACAGAGTTCAAAGTACCACTTGATTATACTCGGATTACTTAAGTGAATGACAAACCAAAACTTTATCATTGTTTATTAAACATGTAGTGAATACATTTCAAATGTTAGTACAATACCATCATTAATTTTATAAAGTAAACACGTTGCAAAACCATGACCGAGTCCCCTTCGTATGACACATATTAATATAATTATCGTGGATCATAAAAAATCTAATTCCAGAATTAACCAGGTGACGTCACGGGTAAAGAATTCAAACGACACGCCGAGAGGGTAAGCGAATTAAATTCGCGCCGGTATTACAAGCCCCCGTCGAGTATCGTGACTGGATAATGTCTAGCTTTTTCATTCCACACTCTTTACGCTCTAAGTATCATATTACGTACGCTTACAGCAAAACGTGGATAAAGTATCTTCTTTTAATAACAAAAATTGATTAAAATATAGATACTAGGAGACATTTTGACATGGTTATATGATTTGAGTTATACAAATCTCATAAATTTAAAGGTATAGGTTTAATAAATGTACTGAGAATAACAACTGTTTAATTTCTTTCCGACAGAACCAATATAGAGAAATGTTATTTGCATTTTCGTAGTTTGTAGGAACAGTATAAATAATTTAATAACTTTCTGGTTCGTATAACAATCTCATTATACAAAAGATAAATTATAACTAACGTTATGCGTAAAATAGAAACCTCAGATAACGTAGCAAAAAATATTCAAGCAAAAGAAACCGCGAGTAAAAACAAGACCCCAGGGCGATACTCGTAACATTTTATAGGATGTTAGATATCAAAATAACCTTTATTACATAGGAATAAGGTTGAATATAAAGTGTGTTGTTGTAATAAACGGCGCAGACAGTGGGATTTGTAAACGAGGGTTCGCGACCGCCACTATTTCAACCCCAACCTTGTCGGATTCCTGGAAAATTGGTCTTAAAAAAATAGCTTCTAAGCTTTATGTTACCTCGCATAATAAGAACTAGTATTCTATGTATTTTAAAGCTTTAAGCAAATTGCAAAAGGAAATACAGATTTTTTTATTGTTACGGAATAGTTAGAACAGTTTTTCAATGGGAGATGGTCTTATCGTAAGATTATACATGAAGTCATTTTTGTGTTGTTAATAAACAATGTAATAAATCAAATTCACAAACCCTACAAACCTCGAAAACATAATTTATAACCAAACAATTATAAGCTTGTAAGCAGTATGACTCAGTCTAATGAAGTTTCAAGCAATCTAATAAAGCGATAAGATCTAAGTAGTTGTTATATGCCAACACCGCTAGAGGGGTCCGGAATCCCCCAATATATTTTTCTCACGCACACTTCGAGCGAAGTCCTCTTGAATAATTAAACTAACGGAATGATTTTTCCATTTCGTTAAGTTCACATGCAATATAAGATAGGTTGCGGTTTTTTTTTGCAAAGCGGTTCTGACATGGAGAAAAGATAGACAAAGAATTATAATGATGCTTACTTTAATTACTTTATGCAAACTAACAACCATCAAATGATTATGTAAATTTAAAGTAATTATATGTTAAAGTCCCGCAAATATTTTAACTATCTGATAGCAAGAGTCAGTCGCCTCGCACTTAGGAAGTGCCTGAGGATTTTCCGCGTACAGTAAACGGCGAAGCGAGTCGAGCGAGTAAATGACTTTCTTACTGAAACTTGTTTTAACATCAAGATAAGACACCACCTACGAGTATCTACAACTACTTTACTTTCCTGTTTGATATATCTTAAAATATATGCCGTTGAATAAAAATCTGTATATTTCTGAGTGCTGCACTGCACGTCTAGTGCTCTTAAGTCGTTTGACTTCTCTAGAGTAGTTGTAATCCAACGCAGAGAAGTCGTGAGCGATGCATTAATGAACTATATGCTATTTGTAACATAGATTAAAATAACCTTGTATTTAAAAGATAAAAAAATATACGAAACTTTGTACACTGCATTCAAAGGTCAACATTCTTTTTGTAATGTTTTTCTACTAACAAGATGAACACGATTTCCGGAAAGTATTTTTTCAATATAGAAACAAACAAGCGCCTGTTTGGTCACCATCAATAAATATTTACGGAGACAATGAACTGTCTAATAAAATAATGTTTAATAAATAAAAAAGTTTCAAAGATTCACAACAGCCTTGCTGATCGCTAGCCAAAGAGTAAATTAAAAAAAAATTGTGTCGAGTATAGTATAAAACTAATATGGGACTGTCCAGATCAAAATGTATGTACCCTAGCTGGCCATATTGGGTCACGAGACACGAGCGAGGCAGATGCGTTGCCTTCTTCACCTGGCGCCCAGCACACCTTGCGAAGGCGAGCATCGTTCGTGTTATACCTTTTTAGGTAATGAAGACAAAATGTTGTTTACCTTAGTCCAACCGCTAGCAAGTTATAATCATCAAAACTCTTCCGACTTTTAATCTGTGCTTTTTAACCTGTGCTGTAAGGTCAGTACACGAAGATGTTACTAAGTACGTTCACATTTTAGTTGCATCAGATATCATGCGGTAATAGAATAAATTCAAAACATAAAATAACCGTTCAATACAATCGCTGTAGCAGGATTAACCGTCTTACATATGTAAACATTGTGAGCAAACATACAAATTCCGTTGAATATTTGCACGTACTGTTTGACCATTACAACAGTAACCGACAATAAATTGAGTTCTTTGCTCCTAACCTAAAAATTCTGAACCCACTCGAGTCAGAACCGTAAAACAGGTTCTGCAAATAAATAAGTTTTTGCAATGTCGAAGTTAAGAAACTTTAATTAATTATACCTACAAGGGACTGGAATATCTGAATTACCTTTATTTTTATGCAGGCTTCTTGGTTATATAGGGTTGAAGGCCGACACGGGCAGCCCCGGTGATCTTTTATGTAGTATTTTTAGTCGCATTTCAAATTAATTACATATAAAGGTCCAACGGAATAATGTAATTGAACTAATTGATACAAATAACAATTACGACCTAATTAATATTTATGGAGGGGTAATCAGGGGAGGCAGGACACGTCGCACGCTGCACAGACAGGACGTGGACAGCAGAACCAACGAAATGAAAAGGTCCATCAGGAGCAAGGAGAGTTGGAAGACCAAAACAACGCTGGGAAGACGATATAATAAAAATTGTAGGTACAAACTGGACTGAAGAGGGGAAGGTAGAGACAAATGGAAAAGGTTGGAGGAGGCCTATACCCAGAAAGGGGCCCGATTGGGGTGAAAGGCTAAAATGAAAAAAAAATTAAAATCCTATAATACCAAGTTAAAGATACGTTACACCTAATTTAATTTTAATTTTAACATAGGTAGGTATTAAAGAGGTAAGTTTAGAGTATACACACATCACTGTCGTTGTTCAGACAAGCATGATTACAGTTTAGACGCATCACCGAGATGTCTAGTCTAACGAATGACAAGTCAGCACAACTAAAAACGGCCATACTATTTCCGTACAAATTTATTATTCGACGACACATGCAGATTGCGTTGTAAACCTCAAACGAAACGCAGTGCAAAGTCAGTTCTCGGAATTATGTCGTACGATACAGTTTTATGACCCCAATGTAGATGAAAAAAGGTTGTAACGTTATCACATGCTATTCTAATTAGACTAGAAACGACTAGACGAAAATAAAACTAGTTGAATCAATAAAATGAAAAATTTGTTGATTCCGGCCGTTATTTTCTTTACTTAATTAGATGTAATTTTACTAAAAGTTACCATGGATTTAAAAAAATATATAACATAATACAGTCGAAAAAGTTCTCTATATTGGTCCATGATTTGAATGGACACAATATACAATTACATATTACGATTTCTCCTTCTTTCTTTATATGGTGACAGATAAAAGATAAACATTTCGTTAAAGGTGTCCAGGAAGTTATGTAACATTAAATCGTATGAATGATGGACCGGAGCTCATTGCAAATAAAACATTACACAATACCAAAGCGTACTTCGATCGAAGGCGGATATAAGGTACCACTTTCCCTACTAGTAAATTCAGCAAACATTAGTCAACCTTTGCTGAACCGACAAATAGTAACTACGCTTATTTGTTTACAGTAATGGTAAGCGTTTATATTGTGATAGTAATAGGAAACCAATGACTACCGGAATAAATTAAAAAATATTTATAAAACCACCAGAAACTAAAAGTGCTTTTACCTCTGACCATTTTAGAGAGGTACGAAAATCTTTCAAGCCATAACTCTGAACATAATAATATTTCAATAGCAATCAATTTAGTATAAGACCCATAAATGTAAGATGAAATTTTGTGGTGGATTTTTCGTTTCAATTTGAAAGTCAGACTGATTTTATAATACAACAGCAAATATTATGAATACAAAGTGAATTAGAAGATTGTAATAATACAATAAACAATGAGTCGTCAAAACTGTAAGCGGAACATATCAACATTTACAAAGCACAATTAGCACTTCAAGCTGTGCGAACTACATTATGAATCCTCAACTTAATCAACACGGAAGCTAATAACTGTTTTCTTTCAAACACTGAATTTGGGATTAATTACAACAAAGAATCAAGAAACAATGTTGAGTATTTGGATAGTGTCAATATAAACCAGTGGTTCAGAAATAATTTAAATAAAAGATTTTCGTTTTATATTCCTAATTGAAAAATCTTGGTAATGAAATAAAACAACGTAATAAATACTATCAATATCGATTTGGCAGCCTACATCAGTGTAGGTATTTGCCAAAAATGTTCTTCTTTCCACGGTAGTGTCTGAGTCAATATTTATGTCTGCAAAGCAAAGGCAAGCACGGTGCGGAAGGCGAGGGTGAAATCGATTGGTCGAGCACGCCCCTGCCACTGGGACAAGGGGAACAGTCAAGGGTAGCTTTGCACGAAGACCGTACATACGTGCTATACATATAAATTCCAGACTTAAATCTTCACTTTCGCCAACAAGATTTTGAATAAGAAAATTATAAATAGATGAAATATGTTGTAACAATGTATTGTAATGCTTCATCGTGTCATCGAAGACTTTTTTATATTATTTTAAGACGTTCGATGCCACTACGACAACTAAATGAATAAAATGAGTTCATAGCTCGTCCATAAAAGTGTGAACATAAAATTATATAGTTTAGATAATGTTATAACTTTATATTCTAGGATCTTAATATGTGCAACATACACTTGTATGGTTTTGTATCTCATGTCTAACAAATGTGACTTGCAAATTATTCTTATTGTTATAATGCTCACAATAAGACACATAGTATCACGTGCATTTAAAAGCAACATTTAAAACCACTTAGAAAACGACTAAAGAGATTACTGTGGAATAAGGAATAATCTGTTACAAATGAGGCGATGTCCGAGCCACCTTGCTTCGTACCTATTGTGTAAGAATAACAATAGACTGCAATAAGTTTTCAACAAACTACGTTCGTTAAGTACGAACAATGGGTACGGCCGTTGAGTAAATCATAAACCGTCTGTGATATCAATGCTTCTGAGACTTGCATACACTTCCTTCCACTCTGACAATACCTTGTTTAAAAACGTACCTCCGTCGTATATTTAAAATATATGTTAACTATAATACCGTCGTCCTCTCATTGTAGTTCTACGTTTTAAATATTTTAATAATGAGAAACATGCGGGCACTAAAATATGAAATGAAATGTCGTCGACATAGGTAGGTATATAATTGCTTGGGATAAGGTTCAAATTGCGTCGAAAGTTATCATTGGTAAATATATAAATACAGAGTTAAAATATTAGCATATAAAACAAGCAGTTACCTAATGTGCGAGCATGTTATAATACCGAAAGGAAAAAGTAATTTACCTTCCCTTGGGGGAATAACAAACTTAACTAAAACAATTTCGTCGAAAACTTTGCGAAATTAAGAAGTTTAATGTTTACATTGTTAATATCATAAAAACATTCGGGCAAAACAGAAACCTTCGAAATGACTAAAGGCAAATATAGACGACACAGTATTAAACATACTCGACATTTTAATTGCTCGATAAGTATTCCACAAATCTTTATGATCTTTATTTACTTATGTATATTATGTATTTACATATTTACATGTCTAGCAATACAATTTATCCGAGTCAACATGAGTCACTGTCGTCAACCCCTTTACGTCGTCGTAAAATTGATATAAAATCACAACGATAAGGGAAAGAGTGTAAAGCACCAAATTAAATAAAAAACTAAAGTATTTCACATATAAAACTTTTCTTTTGCTTACTTTCCATGCTGCTGCGTTTCTTTCTATTGAATTTAACGTGGACTATAGCGCTCTTATTACAAAACTCATCAACCCTGGTTTAAACCTAAACTACGTAGTATAGCTTAATCTCTAAAACCATGGTATTACAAAGAATAGACCACTGTCAGTGGCACTGAATGTGTTGAAAATCTGCAAGCTTTTAATGATATAAAATTCTTTGCTATCGATATTTGAATAATTCATAGACTTTCATAATGATCCATATTAACATCACAAAAGTATTACATTAGCATTTAAATTATATTTCAAATTATTTTGCATTGAAAAAAAAAGCCGCCAAGATTTTTTCGATTAATTCAAAAGGTATATATTCAACATTATGACACAAAATGAAGATCGAAATTGATTTCCTATTCATAATTACCAATCAAAAAAGGGCGAGTAAGCTGTTAATATTTTGTTACTGACGTTGAATAAATAAAAGATTAATCGATTATCCTAAAAAGGAAAGGGACTTTTCG
>QDHC01002842.1:164457-178138 GCA_013186455.1 Papilio dardanus tibullus | reverse complement strand
GAAGAGTTTCCGCTCAATAGAGATGGCAGCGTGTACGCGAAATATAACTATAGCGTCCTATATCAATAATAGTAGTTGCAGTTAGTATGTTTTATCATATATCATAGCATGTGTGTATACATAATATATCTATAGCACTACATATGATCCGTGTTCAGTCAATTGTGCACATCGTGCTGATTTTGCAAGTAAATGACAGTGCTCTTAATACTTTACACATTGTGCTTGAGTCGGAAATTTCCAAAACATTATTGCATTATTTTGGTGAAAAACACAAAAATACGATAAGTAAAATTTTAATACAGGTAGTTTCACTTCTTTATTTTCCCTAAGTTACTATTAACCGAAAAACTGTGATGTTAGGAAACGTTAACGCTTGTAATCTTACACGTTACTAGCGACATAGATAAAACCAATTAATCGATGTCCGTATCACGCTATGATATATGATAAAACATACTATGTAACTGCAACTAACTATTACTGATATAGGACACTATAGTTGTATTTTTGTTAAACATTTCATATTGATCAAACAGGGGGTTATCCAAAGTTATCCGCTACCAAACGATTCTATAGCGAACATCAAAAATGTATGGAACTGACAATGTTCGATATCTCACACGTGACAAGCACATGACTTATCGAATGTCATTGTCAGTTTCATACATTTTTGACGATTCCATCAGCGATATCGCCAATCGAAAGATACTTTGAGTAACCCATCAGTTCTATATAAAAGTCTGAACAAAAATAAAAGTTTTCACAACTGTTCGTGGACTGAAAGTGTCCTATATTTTAGTGAAATGACAACTCTTCGTCGATATTGTATTGAGGTGTACTTGGTATCGAGAAGTGGAACGTTTTGTTGTTACATAAATCGCATTTGAAATGGAATCTTGGCTCAACCTCTATGCTAACCCTACGGCTTCATTAGACCGAGTTCGCGATAAAGCGTAGATTCTGCTTCGGCGTATATCCGTTTTTATCGCGAACTCGGTCTAATAAAGCCGTAGGGTTAGCATAGAGGTTGAGCCAAGATTCCATTTCAAATGCGCTCCAAGACTCTCGTCAATTCTAGCAAGGCCTTGGCTACTAATACTTAAGAAAGTAAGTATATTTGGTTTAATGAAATTGGTTTAATGTTTCAGATATGCCACGCAAGCGGGCGTGATGTGACGCGCACGATGGGTAGCCACCGCGCCGCCATACAGATCGCGCACGTGCTGGGCGCTGTCTGCGGCCCGCTGCTCTACCGACAACTAGGCTTCTACGGCGTTTTCCCTCTTGTATTGGTACTACAGGTAAATAAAATTAAAAAAAAATTAGCTGGTGTCTTAAGCTAATCTGATACAAATGTTGTCGACTTGAGCAATATTTTACACGCATATTAGTGATAAGCCACTGAAACAGATGCCGGAAGGTTCGATCATACAATATATCGAACATTTTATCTATATCTATACTAATATTATAAAGAGACAAACTTTGTATTTTTGTATGTATTGAAATAGCTCAAGTACTACTAGACAGATTTCAAAAATTCTTTCACTCATAGAAAGCTACATTATCCCCAAATCACATAGGCTATATTTATTAATTCCAGGCGGACGAAGTCGCGAGCAACATCTAGTTACATATAAAGCGAAGACTTTAAATAAGATACCTACCATTTATTTATCATGTTATGTACCTAGGAGTCTTGGGTTAAGATGTTATCTACATTTATTTATATGATGAGAGCTTGTTTATCCGTATCGAGCCTATCGCGGATGATACTTGTCAATTTTTCTCTAGAGATAATAAAGGATGGTTATCATATAATTATTCTCATTAATTCGATCTAAGATCTGAAGACCCCTTATCGGTATTTACTGAAGTTACGTAAAATAGAGTTCAGTGGGTACGTCAAATAATTCCGAGTAAAATTATGTATGATTATGTAATTTAATGTAAATTTAACCTACATTTATAACAAGGCTGGTTTCTAAGCCAATGCTAGAGTCTACACTAGCATTGTCTTCGAGTATTACTTGCACATTAGAATTGCAGATTTCCTTATAATTTAATTCGCCAGAAACTAGTGTACTTCCGTATTTTGCCAAGGTTCTTTACACGAAAGTATTTTGAATTATCACTCAAACTAAATAAACAAGTATTTTAAATGTTGAATTTCGTATACATACTTAGTTAGTTAATATTTATAAGATATACCTAATTCCTAGACAAATAATTTCATTTATAACGTTGTTAATTTTTGTGCTAAAATACTCTACTTAAAAAGAACACATAAGTACAATGTAAATTATTAATTAACCACAGTCTTATCAAATCCCTAAGCTAAATATGTATCCCTTTTTATTTTCAGTTGGCCTCGTTGGTGTATGTGATAGTAGTTATAAAAGACGTGAATGTAAATGACGACAACAAAGTGTCAGTGTTCAACTGGCGACTGCCGCTCAACGCGTTCCAGTGTCTTGTACGAAGACGCGATGGCTACAAGAGAACTATCATACTGCTGATGTTGATTGTGGCACTCGGCGACCGCATGCTGCTCTCTGGTAATCATCCATTGACTTATTCATCACGCCTCGGCTAATGTAGCAAGGTTCGCAGTTGATGGAGACGTGATGTAGGACATTATGATCATCCACTAGTTCTATTCCTTCTTTCATTTATTTATTAATGTATAAGCGATGTGATTATGTAAACTAATAAACTGATCGAATGGTATTCTGATATACAAGCATCATTAATTTGTTCACCCGTTGTGAAATGCGATACTTGATCTTGATACTATGGTTATTGTTTACTGTTAAAAATATGACAAAGAGATGCTTCTTAGTATTCCGCTTGATGACCGCATGTTGATCTCTGGTAAACAAACTCCAGTCATTCGTTTAAGGGCATAGGTCATTGTGACCGTGCTATATAATATAATACTTACTATACTCAAGTACCTTGTTATTCGTGCATAAATTATGTAACATCAAAACTGTTCTTCTGTTTCACCCATTCTACCCTACTCTACTGTTGGAAGGTCTATTTAAATTTTGCATTATAAACAAATTCATTTATGAAAAACGAAAATACTAAAGTAGTTTGTAATAATATAAATCTTACATAATTCACCTTTCATTTTAAAAATGTAGTAATTAAATTACAAAGATTCCCATAAAAGCAAAAGCAAATTAATTAGAAAAAGCTAATCCGGGTCAGTCAGATCGCGCACCGCTTTCCGCTTTCCATTACATTGGATTTAGGTCAAACTGGCTGCCCGTTTCACGTATGCTGGTTCAAAGCATTGGATATTCACTTTAAGGAATACTTTATAGTATAGTACTTACGCAAGAAATACACTTATGCATTATACAATAACTTTTAGTGGCGTTAACTTCTTCTTCTTTAATTTAAGGATCTTGGTCCCAGTCGATGGAGCCTTATCCAACTTTTTCCTGTACCCATCTCTTGACCTCCTGTTACGACACGACGGCTACTTTCTCTTTTATCTGATTTATGTAAGTTGTCCTCTGTCTTCCTCTCTTTCTCTTCCCTTCTATAATTGTAGTTACCGGTTCGTCGCGCCGCATCAGGTGTCCCAACATCTTTCTTCTCCTATTCTCTGCTGTGTTTAATATTGTCCTCTTTTCTTTTCCACTGTCTAGCACTTCCCGATTTGTAACCTTTTCTGTCCAACTATAGTTTATAATACAAGTGTTCAGGAAACCACACAATGACGCTAAAACATAGAGACAGTTGTATTAGGATATTGCTTCAAATGTAGTTCTCTGACATGATGTCTTAATTTTTTGTGTTTTGTTTCACAGCGGAGGTGCTGCTGGCCTACATGTTCTACAGATACAAGTTCCATTGGGATGACGTCATGTTCGGATCCTTCCTCGCCTACAGGAACATTGTCAGCTTTATTGGTTAGTTAAACGTTCACAGGTCATTCAAATTAATATGTATCCTGTAGTTTTGAAGTGTAATGTCACTGTGAATTCTTGGAAAGTAAATAAACTAAAAAAATATTTCTATTACATTACTAACCGAATTTCCTAGTCTTTAGTGACGAGACTAGTGCTTTGCTTCCACCTCGATTGTAATTGATCTGAATAGGATAAACAAGTCAACGTACTATTTATAATCAAACCAAACCTATCGTTTATTTCAGGTACACTGTTAATTCTAACGGTGCTGAAAAGACGCCTGCGGCTATCTGACGAAGTGGTGGGCGTGCTCAGTTGTTCGTCCTATATGCTCGCTACTTCGGGACTTGTAGCTGCGTCCACAACACTAATCGTATTTTTACGTCAGTATATCTTTCAATTTAAAGTTTTTCATTGAATTATAAGCATAACTTAAGTGATGTTCTATAACTCGTAAACCTTCTAAGCTTTAATTCAATTTGTAGTGAATATTTAAAGCCGGCTTTTTTTTGTAAACATTTTTTATCTATTGTTACAGTTCCTTTGATCGGTATAATAGCGCAGGGTTCCCAAGTGGTGCAGCGGCCAATACTCAACAGACAGATTTTACCAACTGAACAAGGTATATTATATTTATTTAGTTAATATATTGTAATTATAAACAATATAGGCGATGAAATAACGACAACAAGGAGACTGCATGATAAATAATATGGATATATTTTCTACTTTATTGAATATTTACTTTTTGTAAAACTATAATCGTAAAATTATCGTTGGGACGAATGCAACACTAGGTTTTTTTTTTTTTTTTATAAGAAAAGGGGGCAAACGAGCAGCGGGAACACCGAGGTGATCATCGACGCCCATGGACATCTGCAACACCAGAGGAACCACAGATGCGTTGCCGGCCTTTTAGGAGGTGATACGCTCGCTTCTTGAAGGTCCCTAAGTCGTAGCGGTTTGGAAATACCGCCGAGGACAGACCATTCCACAGTGTGGCTGTGCGAGGCAGGAAGTTTCGCGAAAACCGCACGGTAGAGGATTGCCAGCCATCAAGGTGGTGCGGATGGAAACTGGCGGTCTGTCTAGTCGTCCGAAGACGGAACTCGGCGGCAGGAATTGTTCCAAACAGTTCGTCAGAGCACTCCCCGTGGTAGATACGGTAAAATATGCAGAGGGAACTAACGTCCCTCCGCAAGGCCAGAGTGTCAATCCGATCAGTAAGAGCTCGGTCGTTGACGATTCGAATCGCTCTACGTTGTACGCGGTCAAATGGAAGAAGCTGGTATTGGGGTGCTCCCGCCCAGAGATGCGAGCAGTACTCCATGTGGGGCCGCACTTGCGCCTTATAAAGTTGAAGGCGGTGGCCCGGTTGGAAGTACTGCTTCGCTCTACTGAGCACACCTAGCTTTTTAGAGGCCAGCTTGGCCTTCTCTTCCAAGTGACCGCGAAACTGAACGTCATTCGATATGTCAACGCCGAGAATACTGATACTGGCTGAGGCAACCAGAGGAGTGCCCTCGAAACGAAGATCTACGACAAAGGGTTGTTTTTTAGCGGTAATGGCGCATACTTGTGTCTTTTTGGGATTGAAATCGACAAGATTTTGTCGACCCCAATCCGCGACTTCACCCAATAGGGTCTCCAGTCCAGACACAAGTTTGGTCCGGTTCTCATCGACAGTAGCCCGAGAAACGTTAGCGCGGGCCGTGTATAGTGCATCACCCGTGCTATCGTCTGCATAACAATGGATGTTGCTAATTTGCAGCATGTCATTGATATACAGAAGAAACAGGGTGGGCGACAATACACAGCCCTGTGGGACACCAGCGTTAATTGGTTTGGGGTCAGAGCATGCACCGTCGACAACGACCTTGATGCTCCGACCCTCCAAAAAGCTGGCGATCCAGGCGCAAAGCTTCTCAGGCAGCCCGTAGGAAGGCAACTTCGAAAGAAGTGCTTTATGCCACACCCGATCAAAGGCCTTGGCCACGTCCAAGCTAACTGCCAGGGCCTCCCCCTTGCCCTCGATTGCCTCCGACCATCGATGCGTGAGGTACGCAAGAAGGTCACCAGCTGAGCGACGCTGACGGAAACCGTACTGCCGGTCGCTAATCAGCTGGTGCTCCTCAAGGTACCTCATGAGTTGGCAATTGATGGTCGTTTCCATAATTTTCGAGAACAAGGTGGTAACTTAGGTAACTTAGTGCATAATACAGTTTAAAAGGAAATTTTACCCAATTTGAAATAATAAATTGTAAAAGTTTCATACCTTAATTGACATCGGTTATCGTGTAAACAGTAAAAGAAAACTATTAAATGATCTATCACTATTAAATGATGTTTAACATTTTCCACAGTTAGTCCACGACCTTACACTACCAAAAATTAACCAAACTGCAATTTTAATTTCGACGCAACTATGACATAATGAATGAGTCAATTTTACTTACTTTAAGATTAATGTGATGTTTAACGTTATATGCATCTAATGCTGCCAGGATTTCAATGACTAACCACACTCAAAATTACTTAAAGATTGTTTTAGTGTAGCATTTTCATTTTCCTGCTAAATATAGACACAGGAGCTTTTGCACTCTGAGAGAGCTGCTTTGGCACTCTAAGATCCTCAAACGAATCTGAGTAAGACAGTAATAATGCAAAATATTTTCAGGTAAAATATACAGCGTATTGGGCGCATTAGAATCGGCAACACAGACGTTTTCGTCACCTCTGTATTCACTGCTCTACACGAAAACGGTAGCAACAAGACCAGACGCGTGGTTAGCTCCCGGCATTATCCTCGCCGTGTTCCAACTGCTTTCATACGCATTGACAAGAAGACTGGGAATAAAAACTGCTAAAGATTTAGCTCAAGTTGAAAAGAATGCTTCTGTAGATAAATCAGTTAAAGAAAAGGAAGAATCTCCTCCTAAAGAAGAGCCAAACGGAACGCCAGTTGGAGATGAGACTGTTAATAATAAAGTGTAGGTAATTTGTATCGAATTATATTAAATTTATTTTTATAAAAGGCGTTTTTATTTGTAACCTACATTTTACATGCAATAGTTGGATATCAGAATATTGATTGTCGAATAATTCCGCATTCTTATGAAGATAATGCATTGAAAATCAGTGCTGGAAAAGATAAAACGTCGAAAAAAATTTACTCGTGCAAAAAATAATTACATATGTGTACTACGAATTGATATTGTTAGAAATGTGGATATTAGGCGAGTTCTAACTAAAACTATTGGTTTCTAGAACACATAAAGGTTTGCTATAGTAAAATGAGATGTTTTAGTTTTGCAACATTGACCCTTAGAAAAATATTATTATTTAAAACATGATATGAAAATATTATGTTCGCTATAAAGTGTTTTGTTGCATTAATCTGATATGATAACTGTTGGGAAAATGTAATCGATAACTTTTTAATGGATTTTTATGATATTTGATATGAATTTTGCTTGTTTTTTCTGGTAAATAATTTTTATCATTTTCATTTAAATTGTGAAACAAGATATGCCTTCCAGTCAATTCCTCAACCTTTACACTTTAAGACCTTTGAAGACAAGGTAGTTCGTACAGAAAGATTAATTAAATTAAAAGATTAATTGAATCAAATCAAACTCAAATTTTGATTATTTTTATACCAGTTTAAGAAAACTGGTATAAAAATAATCAAAATTTGAGACAGCTTGTGAATAACTGCGAGAGCCTATTTGCGAAAATCTAATACATCTGGTGGAGGAAGAAAGTTCTGTTTATTACAAAACGTATTTCATATCTTTTTCATAGCAACAAAGCATTTACACGTGGATGTTAACAACCACGAAACAATTAATATTATTCCAAGCGATAAACTTTAGAAGCAATGAAAATAAATATAGGTATAAAAGCAATAAATCAGAATTACTTAATTAATCTTATAAGGTAATCAGATTATTATAACAAAATGCACATGACGACCTTAAGGTCGTGGTTAACTAATCAATCAGATTTTGTCAGAATTAGACAAAATACTGAATGTGTGGAGATTCCTTCAATTGTCAATGGACAATGATTATGGTCATCATCATCCTGTCGCCTGTCCTGAGCGGTCTCCTGCCAAATGTTCGCTTTTAGCTTTTAGCGCTCTCTTGTGTTGGAGGCCAAGACCCACTTTGGGTCGTTGCGCCAGCGGAGTAAGTAAGTATCATCCTGTACTTTTCCTTACAAAGCCTCAACTATCATATTACGATTATAAAGAAGAGAGTAAATGAAAATGTATAGTTACTTTTGTTCGGGGTTCTGGTTTGAATACTATAAAATCTGTTTGTGTAAGGTATAATTAAATTTACAATCAGTTTTAAGATCACTATCTACACAAATAAGGATTATTGCAATTATCAATTATCGGTTGACTATTAAAATACTCGATTGCTATTAAAATATAAGCTTTTTGATTTTTAAATTATCAATAGATTTATAATTTTCTTGAAAATGTTCTCGAACTGCATGACAAGGTAAGAAGATGATTTGTGGGAATTACATTTTAAAACAATTATAAATAACTTCCTTTTTAAGTACAAATTAAAAACTTCAATATCGTTCTACTTTTACAGGAAATCCGGCAGCTCCCTTCTAACGGTAAAAAGACGAACATATTAGTTAACTGACATAAAAACTTACTTTATGACTAGACAACCCCAACTACAATAACTCGTAATAAATGGTATAAATTTCTTGTTTAAAAGTCTTGTTTAAAAAATTAAAAGTCAATAAGGACTATTTTATTTTTTTCTTTATCAAGTTAAATAAAGAATTTGATAGTTGTTAGGAAGACGTGATGAGATAAAACGTTATGCTTTAATTTATTTTTAGGCATTTGTAATATTATCAACATTGCAAATGATTTTTATTTCAATTTAGCAACGACTCAACGGAAACATTCAATCAGATTGTGTTTAGATCAGATAAGATGAAAGTATAAATACACGCAGCACGAACTTATTGCTCATATTTTTAATTCAATTAATGTGTTTAATTACTTTCAAGTGATAACCAACATTCAATAGAGCCAATTATGTAAGTATTGAAACAATAATATTTATTTTAAACTCAAAAGAAAATGTTTGTGTATATTTTAGACTCATCACTTACTCCAGAAATGCATGATAGTCAAGGCTAACACTAATAAACGTTCTTATCCACAGAATGCAGCGCCCCAACATGGATCCCCGCGTGCCAGGTGCCCCAGTGCCCTCCGGTGTTTACGGTTCAAGACCTAACCCCTGCTTCGGGCCCAGACAGCACCCGATATCACCTTGCTTCGGACCCAGCGCGGCACCCGCGAGGCAACCATACTCATCCAACCCTTGCTTCGCCCCCGCGCCGACACTCAGAAAACCGAACCAAGACCCCGGTCTACCTCCGCGATACGGCCCATGTTTCTAAAACTATTATAAAACTTAATTATAATTGTAATTAGGAATCTCGACTTGTGCTGTCCGTGTCGGCCATTTTGTAAATTATATAAATTATAATTATATCATCTGTAAGCTGAAAGTTTAAATAAATATTTGTTTATGAATATTTTTTATTAAGCGAGAAGTTAATGGTGGCGTTTTTGTTATGTTAAATGTCTGTTAACAATAATATATTATAATACATACCACTCCGTTTTTTTTTTTATAATAGCCTATGACTCTACGACTATACCTTATGCAAGTAATAGTAATGCTTTGGAAAATTTAAATCCTTTCGGTGTAAGTACTATTAGTAATTTTCCACAATCCTTATGTAAATCAAACAAAGGTGGTGTGTGGGTAGTGACTAGTATCCAAAAGAGGAATGACTATCTGTCAATGCAATAAATATGTATGCAAATATGTAACAATATAATAAAAAATAATATGCAATCGATGTCGATAAGCTGCCGTCGAATCTACATGCAAGTTCTCATGAACCGTTGGCGTGATCAAAAGAAAGGTTCATTTACACAAAATAGTGACTCAATTTGGACGATAACGCACAGCCAAAGAAAGCTAGGGCTACCCAGGTGATGGTGAAAAGATCAAAACCGTTAAAATGAATAAAAAAATCGAGAGATTAAATTATATTTGGGGTGGCAACACTTAAAGAAAAATTGGTAGGCGGAAGATATAAAATTGAACGGCAAGTAACAACACGATAAGTTATTGACTGAGAAGTTTGATGAGATTTTGCTTCTTTCTCGACTACCACAAGGCCAAGGTCCTTTCCACACTAACGGTTTTAGCACTTCAATTGCCCTGGGCTTTTTAATAAATAAATGATCTTAAATCTATCCGACCACTGTCTTTTGTGCTTGTGTGTATTTGGGTTATGAAAAAAACGACAAATAAATTTTCTTTGTTGGCACGTGCAGATCATCATCACCAGTTTACTATTCATCCCCACCGAGGCGTGCGGAGACTACCCTCTAAAGGTGACTAGCCCATAGTCAACCACGCTTACCCAGTGCTGGTTGGTTCTACTTCACACATATCTTTGAATTTCTTCGCCGATATGTGCAGATTGCATCACGATGTCTTCCTCCACTGTAAGAGCGACGGGTAAATATGTACATATGAAATTCTAAAATCGAAAAACACTTTGGTACATGGCGGGATTCGAACTCGGGACCTGCAAATTACAAGTCAAGAGCTAAACCCCTGAGCCCACGTGTAAATAACAAAAAAATTATAAAACAAAAGTGAAATGAGTAAAACAACGGTCACGTTCCAAAACACTAGTTTTGCGTCGCAATCAAAAATGAGTAATAGATTTCATTGGTTGATTAATTACTCTAACTATAGGTAATCATAATATTATCATCCCACAATCTCTTTGAAAAATGTCGTTATTATATTTTATTGTTTCGACACTGGAATTGTATAGTAACAATGTCCAAATCATATTTACCATGTCACAATAAGCATCGGTTTTCCTTCTGACGTAACTACGTACTTACTGTTCATTAATTTTCCCTCTTCTTTAAAATCTGGGTGATGTAGTCTTATGCAATTACACGTGGCAATTGATAACGGTTCCAAAAACATTTGACATTGACAGTAAAAGATAAGTTAGAGATTTTGATATACTTGTTTTTAATGCACTCTTATAAAATACTATGCGAAAAATAAGTTAACATACACAAGTGCTGTTTTCTCAAATCGTTGAAGATGGAGTTGGCCATTTTTGACACTATTAAAAGTTATATTCCAATAAAAATACAAATAAATGTGTGCTATTGAAAATCACCGCTTAGCAACGAATTTCAGACGTCCAACAAAAAATCGATTCAACTTTTTTTTTCACCTCCTAAAAGGCCGGCAACGCATCTGTGGTTCCTCTGGTATTGCAGATGTCCATGGGCGTCGATGATCACCTCGGTGTTCCCGCTGCTCGTTTGCCCCCTTTTCTAGTAAAAAAATATATATTAATAAACATATTTATTTTTATCTCTGAGGATTATGTTAATGCGTGATATATATTTTTAGAACAATTTATTTTTAGAAATATCATAAAAAGAAACAGGTGTCAGATTATAAAAATAAATATGATAAGATGGAGGTATAAATACTGAACAAACAACTTTACACAATAGTTCTGTGACAAGCTTTCGTCGACACGTAGCTAGTAGCAACGCTTCTTGAAACATTACGGATTTTTTATCATAACAAAAAGTAAGTGGAAAATGCACGGTCAAATTAGGCGATTATTTTTTCAAATTCTTAAATTAATTAATAATTGTCATATTTTTTGAGGTTACTTAGCTTTTTTATTTAAAGTTCTCATTATAATTGCTATTCATATAAAATAACTACAAAATACCATATTATTTTTTTTAATTGTAATTTATCTTTCCAGGATGCAACGCAATCCCATGTCAAACGGCCTGCCCGGCGCATATGTCTTTGGGCCCAATAGGTCCCCGGTGGCACCTAACCCTTGTGCCCCACAAGTACAAAGTTTCTCTCCCTGCTTTGCCCCGGCTCCGATGAGCTCAAGTCTACCACCTACAAACAGCTGCTTCGTATCAGCGGCCAGTCTACGAAGACCCCCGACGAGGCCGCAGGGACCGAATAGATTTGGACCATGCTTTTAGAAAATAATTTATTTTATAAGGAAGAATCTCATTATTTTAGGTTTATGTGTAATTTATTAACATTTAAATAAATTTTATAATGTTTTAAAAATACCTGTTTTGTTTTAGCTTATTGATTACCTATTCACTAACTATAGCCATGACGATGGTGTATTGTAATTTTTAATAACAATCATTGGAAAACTTAGAACGTCGGTGGCTTAGGGATTTAGCTCTCGATTTGTAAACTGCAGGTCCCGAGTTCGAATCCCGCCATGTACTAATGTGTTTTTCGATTTTTCGATTTTCATATATACATATTTTTCCGACGCACTTAGGTGAAGGAAAACATCGTGATCCAACCTGCACATATCGGCGAAGATATGTGTATTCACGTAAAATACGCGCTAGTCGTGGAGTTGCAGAAAATGGAACCCATCATGGGTCGAACCTTACCTTACCTTAATTGGAAAAAAGTAGAAATAACTCGTAATCGCCTAAAATAGTATCGAATCATTTACATGATCAGTTACTAGCTCATCGAATTCATTAACGGGGGATAGAACAAGAGGTAATATTAAAAAAAAACAATTTCGCATAAATCTACAAACAAAGCATCAAAATCCTGGGCTAATAAGTTAGGGTGCTTTGTCTTCACGAGTCAATCTCTGAGTAGTAGTAAGTGAAAATAATAAATTAAACAACACAAGAAATTATAAAAATACAAGTTGTAACATGACTACCAAGCTTAGTCATTACTCGTTTATTATCATCATCCTGCCCTTGACTCTATGGAAAGTCGGCATAGTATACGCAACTCTTCCATACTTCCCTATCATTCATCATCATTTCATCATCATTCATCATCATTCATCGCGTCATTTCTAAATTAACCCCCTTTTTTAGCATATCTTCTTTCACACAATCTATCCATACTTTCTTTGGCTTTTCTCTACTGCCATTTCTTGACTTAGTCATTATTCGTTTCCCACATCATATTATCACAAAGATACGTCTAAAATATAAAAATATAAAAACAACACATCAAATCCTAGTACCTATTGTGTTATAAGAGAAGGAGGCAAACTAGCGACGGGATCACCGAAGTTAACAACGATGCCCATGGACATTTGCAACACTAAAGGAACCGTGAATGCGTTGCCGGCCTTAAATAAACAGAATTAAAAATGTTTGTTAGCAAGTATTAGCAGTGAATGTCCCCAAATAATATCTGCACGAATGGGTTGGCTCGCCCTGTGAAACGCCACAACAGAAGACAGACTTTGATCGGAAACAATTCCGTGTTTCGTCTGACTAGTGTTGTGGCGGAGCCCTAATTTTAAAGATTTAAGCATACATAGGGATAAAGGGACAGAGAAAGCGACGTTGTATTATACTATGTAGTGAAGTGAAATAAGTCAAGGAAAGGCTACTTTTCCTAAATCGTAAATAAATAAAATATTTCTCTAAACTAAATCGATGACATTAATTTAATCTCTGAACTCCAAATCCCCCAGCTTAAGCGAATAAATATTAAGTAAGTATTATTGGAAACAATCGGATAAACAAGATTATTTCAAAACATACTGATTATTCATAATTTACTTTTCAGTATTCACTCGTAAAATAATTTCCTCGAATATTATCAACAAAAATT